>JBAMBL010002495.1:0-141246 GCA_037043405.1 Drosophila subquinaria | reverse complement strand
ACAACTTAATCGCATAAAGATTTAATTAATATAATGTTACTTGTGGCTGCTTTAAGTTTTTAAGCGTAATTGTATGCCGAAGAAGATTCAAATTTAAATTAAATATTTAATAAATTATTTAAACTTTAATATTTTATAAAAATATTTTGATTTAGAAACAAAATATCCACATGCAAGTAAAAATTAAAATACAAACAACACCTAAACAACTTGATGGATGAACTTAATGGTTACTTCGCTTTGAGTATTTACAGTTTAGTTACGGTTATTAATTTAAATCGGTTAGAACCAATTGACGGTTTCGGTTTGGTGTCGATTTTATTTCCTGTATAAGAGAAATATACAAAAACACCATCTTTCAATCAAGATTTTCTGATATTCTAGGAATAAAGATTTTCGAAGCAGTTTAAAGAAAGATCTTGTAATTAATATTTATCTCAAAAATCTACGAGTTTTGTTTATGAAAAGTGAAACTTAAATTATTAACTGAGATTCATTTCGATTATTAGCTTTATAAATGCTTTGACAGGAAGTAAAGCAATTGTTTCTTGGGAGTCAACTACTTTAATTCTCCAACAGCCTAATCGCAACGTTGAAGTAACACGCGCCTGCCAATATGCAACATTTATTTGCACAAAACTGGCTGACTTGGCCCGCATCGCTCATTCGAAATGCAGTCAATGTGTCTTTGCTTACTCGGCGCAGAACGTGGCAGCCGCATCTCGTATTTATGTACACGAACTGCACTGCGGAGAACAAATGCACGTAATTCTGCTTACGCCGTAGCATTGCAACAATGCACGGAGGCCGCCGTCGTATTTGTTTCGTTCCTTTTTTTATTCTCTTCTGCGGTTGCGGTAGTCTAATGGTCACACAGACAGGCGGTCGGGCAGAGAGACAGTTAGTCAGACCGTCTCTCGGATGACAGGCGACCTCTGCCCTTAATCAGAATCGGTCCTGTAAAACTAAGGCGCAATTTTCAATTGTACTCGCAGTGGCACCGACATTGACGTCGACCTCAACGTTCACGTTGCCGTCTGTTGTCTCGTTGTCGTTCTCAATCTGACCAAAAAAGTCTTTCCTGGTTTCCTGGCTTTTTTTACTGTCTCTGCTTTGCTTTCACTCTGACTATGTGCCTGTGCATTGCATTTATTTACATAGGCCTGGTGGCTGACTGTCTGCCAGACTAGCTGACTGACTTTTGATTTAAAGCTCTTAGCTCCTAACTCAATTCCCTTTCGACTTTGCAGCTGTCAGTTCGCCAGGTACTTACTCGGGTGTGCACGTGTGTCTTGTTTTCCCTAATACATATATATTTGCAGATGCATTTACGTGCTCCTCCCGTTGTGTGTGTTGTGTAAATAGGCACACAGGTTGCAGCTTTCAGCCTCAACCGAAGTCCGTGACCATCATCTAGCTAAAGTCTCGACATTTCTGACTTTTGTTTCCTGAAACTGAAAATATATGGGTTGGAGCATACATACTATTATATATATATATATGTATGCATGTGAGTCTATAGAGTGTCAAAGATGTAAGCTTTCTGCTCTAATAACATGATTTAAGTTGAAATGTCGGTTTTCAATGATTCAGACTTCAAATAAACAGAGTATAAGAGTATTCAAAGGAAGAGTTGTCAAGACCTCAACTTTAAATTGAAGCTGTAAGGACTGTATAAATAAAGAAAGATAGCACAATTCAGAGATACTCAACCATTTATGGACCATTCTAGAATACGAATTGTGACATTCATCAACTGATTGCATCCTTGACTTGAAAATAAAATGCCTAGTCAACAATTTTGACCACATTTTTGATTTACACAGAATACTTTAGATAGCAATTTCTATGGATGGCAATATTTTTTGTGCTCGGCTTTGTCACTTTTTGTGGCACTCCAATTTAAACAGCAATCAAAAGTGCAACGGAGGAAAACGTTTTCACACTCGGCTCTGGCAATGGAGAAATATTTTGCTGGCAAACATGCTGACCCCAAAATAAACAAGAAGAATGCAATCCCAGCCAGTCGGAGCAGTCGTGCGCGCCAAAGAAGACATCATCATAATTCCCCGAGAGTGTTGCCCAGAGTTGGTCGCAGGAGGCGACAAAAGCAGCTGCTTCGTAATCAAAGGCAGGCACAGCAGCTGCCTTAAAATATGCAATGCGAAAAATCAACACAGCAAAGACGACAACAACCAAGACGTTGACGATGAGGATGAGGACAAGGACGAGAATGGGAATGAGAATGACGATGACTATGAACTATGACGATGTCGACCTCAATTACCCTCGTTTTGAAATACGAAAATGGCTGCAGGAAAAAATCAGTGCATATTTACAGGCGTTGGCATGAAAATTTGTCACCTAGCCCGAGCAGGCAACAAAGCGAATGGCACTGAGCAAATACCTCCTGTTTGTATGTGTGTCTACTTTTCTGTATGACTGTGTGTGCGTGTAAATGTGTACGTGTAATTGAGCCTACAGATATGCAACGATTGCAGGTTGTTGCTGTTGTAATCGACACTTGGGCGGCGCCCACTGAGGCAAACAGTTGCATTATTTCCACGCTGCGATTGCGCGCTCTTCGAGCTCCCTACCTCGGCTCCACCGGCGCATTCAGTGCAATTGTAGGGGCAATATTGCAGAGCAGCTTTCGGCCGACTGGAAATGTGCAAGGCTGTGATTGGTTGGCGCAACACGTGCTCATAAAGTTTGCATGGCTGTTTCTGATTGGCCAATCCACGCTTAAGGGCAGCTTCCAATGCGCATGCGGAGAGAGAGAGCTGCGGAGAGACGAGAGAGAGAGCGAGCGAGGGAGAGAGAGCGTTTTTGATTTGCTCAGCAAATAGTAGGAGCTCTTTTACAGGCGCCCTACTACGCTATGCTACAACATTTTGTTTGTCCTCTTTTTCGACTATTTGCACCCGTTGTCTGTCTGGCTGAATGTCTCTGTATCTGTGTGTGTGTTCGTCTGAATGTGCACTTGTGTGTGTCTGTCGGTGATTAAAGCTTAGCGCGTGGTGAAAAATGGTTGGAGAATCGGTGCTCGCTAAAGTGGTGGTGGTTTTATTGCAGTCCTTGTATGTGAATGAGAGTCTGAATGTATGTTTGTGTGTGTGTGTGTGTGTGCACTAATTGCACTGGAATGTTACTGTACTCAGTTATGCAGGTGTCTGTGTTTGCATTTCCTTTTCAAATGTTGACATAGATGTCATTTCAATTTGTATCAATGGGACAAACTCTTTACTTTACTCCTCTGGCTCCTGTTTTAAATTCATTTTTAAATTATTATTTACAGTGTATACAAAATATATTATAATTTTTGTATTTACTTATAGTCTATTGTGTGGATTTATCATGTCAATATTTTATTGCATTATTGTTATTTACAAAGAGGCGTTTTTATTCAATTAGAGTTACTTTACTCGTGGCATTCATGTTTATATTTGAGGTTCAACCCTCTGAAATTCTCTCGGGCTTTGCTTTTGTGTAGACTTTTCTATCTGCCTCTCAATCTGTGAATACGCTCTCTCACAGTCACTACGAAAAGTCTCCACCAACTGATGTTGACTTCGAAAGCTTTTATGCACTGGAAATATTTGCTAGAGATGTTTGGAATCAAGGATGTTGAGATAGAAGTAATTGCTAAGATTATTCAAAGGATAAACAAAACAAATACAGATTAATTAAATACTTTTGTTCCGTTGACAGAAATGTCAAATTCCTAGTGAGTATGATTTTATCAACTTTAAAATTATTCCAGTGTAGTTAATCAAAGCTTTGAAGCAAAATGCTGATAGGTCACTATGGTCGTGGAGAAAGTTTTGTATGAATGTTTGTACTTGTTGCCGTTACTGAGTAGGCGCTGGTATTTGCGGCGAATTCCAACAGGCAACATGTTCGAACTTGTCTCTTACAGGCCACACTGGGACAATGTAAAGCATATTAATGGTGCACAAATCTTAATCCATCAAAGCAATTGATTGTAATTATTTAAATATGTATAAAGTATTTGTTCATTTTATTTAATGCTAAAAAGAAATTGTCTAGGGCTAACTAACTTGTATTCAGAGTCGTTGTGTTACATGTTGCGTGTGTGAATGCAACACATCTTCATTATTGGTCCAGGTGACGTCGTCCGGTTGCAATCGTCGCGTCGTTAGCTCGTCGTTATTTGCCGAGATTTGCTCTTGGCCAAAAACAGTAAGGACAAGTCCGGAGTTGTTGGTAACAAAAGCCGTTGTCTGCTGCCCCGTTCAACAGTGCTGTCGTTCATTTGCCGGCAACGGTTCGTTGTTGTGCCTCGTGTGCCGACATCCTCTTCGTCGTGCCTTTGTTTCGGCTGCCTCGTGGCACGCGCCTCGCCTCGTTTCGTGCCTCGCCTTGCCATGGCTCGTGCATTGTGTAAGGTTCGTGTTCGTTGCACATTCGACAGGCGATGCCAAGCAGCAGATTTTTTCGGAATGCGTTAAGGATCAGTTTTGCGCGAAATACGGTTACGAAAGGTTGCTAACGACAAAGAGCCGGCAAACGTCTAAGCAAACATTTCCCTGTGTTTATCAGTTTCCCAGTGAGAGTGTGTGTGTGTGAGTGTTCTCCGTGCTTCGCGATTTTTAAAACTTTCTATTGCATACTTGCGGGCAACTATTTTCACATTGTGAACCATTTATTTATAAGAGTTTTGAAATGCTGAATAAAAACTAACATTTTGTTGTTGTTTTGTTGCTGAAAACTGACCTATGTCAAGGCACTTAGAAAGGTCCTGACAATGTAACTGACCTATGTAAATCATAAACTCGAAATGCAAGGACAATACTAAATCGAATTAAGAAACATTTGCATATTTTTAGGCGTTTTTGAACAAGATATTTACAGAGAGTAAAATTCGTGCGTATAATAATAATTAAATCGATAAAAATATAAACCACAGAGACTGGCTTGAAGAACTTAGCGTTAACTTTAATAATATTACTGAAGATAAAGGAAGCTTCTTGAATACTTTACAATAAGATATAAGCTCTAATCGAAATCAGAAAACCTAATAGAAATACGCCAATTATTCCTTTAAAGAACCATATCATTTGCATTTCAAAAATAAAACTATTATACATATTATAAATTATCAAGAGAATCCAAACTGTTCTCGAACTCTTAGCAGATGCAATTTGAACTAAAGCAAAATCTCTGAATCGCTCGCTTAAATATAAATGGTTGTGAAACAATATAAAAGGTAAAAGGAAAGTGGACATATAAAAAAATCAAGCTAAATTTTCTGCACCTATTAAATAATCAGTTACGCTTCCCCGATTAATTTAAGTAGATCTAGCTTGTAGATCAGTACTCTTTCTAGAACTTAAAAATTAGATGTGAGTGTATGTTATTACATGTCGTTAATCTACAACTACATAAACAATATTTTCATATCAATATTGAAATATATATAGAGACTAAAGTAACTTTGGCAATAGTTGAAAAAGTAGGGGTTGGTAATATCAAGTGTGCTAGAAATACAAATTTAAAGATGCGCCCATAAAATAAGTCGAAATCTAACATATTAATTGATAAGTGCTAATCAAGTGAAAAAGTATTTATTTAAATCATATTCTGAATCAGAGACGAAAAAGAAGCTGAATAATGTGCTGAATGGTAAGTTCTTATAAACGGTTAAAATAAGCTAATAATTATAAAAAACAAATGTATTATATATAAAAAAAAATGTTAAATCTAAAAAAATTTATACTATTTTAACTTCAAAAGTAATTTTTTTTTAACAAAATTTTAAAGATTTGAAAAAAGGAGATAAGTTATAAAACTGTATACGAGTCTTATGTCGTAAGAGCCATCTTAGGACTTTCAATACAAATCTTGTCGGATGTGCAAAATAGGAAAGCATGGCATCTGAATATTAATATTGATCACAAAGGTTCGACTGAGTGGGTCAAATAATAATAATACTTATATCTTAACTTTAAAAGTTAATGTTTTTTTTTTAACGGAATCTATGTATTTGACAAAAGGAGTTAGGTTATAAAATTATATACGTATTTATAGATATCGAGCAGTATTTGGACTTTTAATTAAAAATATTGCCGGATCTGCGAAATAGAAAAGTGGGCCAACTGATTCGCGGTTCTCTTAGTGTTATTGATTTTGTGGCAGCCTCTTTGACACTTCAGTTTCAATTAAAATTCGGGCAAAATTGTTGTCGCTCTTGAATGCGACGTCAGCAAGTTTTGCTGCCTTGTGAAATTCTCCCATCTCAGCAATTTCAAAGCTGACTGCACTGCATCTACAGCATCCTCCATTCTAAATTTAAGTGAGACAATTTTCCAGGCCATGTAAGTGATTTTTGCATTGATCTGCCTAAATCGTTGTCGGACTCTTGATGTGGATGTGTGTGTCTGTGTGAGTTTTCATTTAACTGCGGCAGTCTGTGTGAAATGAATTGCATAAATGTGCAAGCTGTTCAAGTGATTTCGAGTGAAACGGATAAATTCCAGACTGAATGAGATGCATTTTCCTTGTCATATTATGTAGCGTACTTTGCTGCGTCATTAAATCAATTGATGGGCCTAAAGAAGCAGATGGACAAAGCTGACAGGTTTGAGGGACTTTCATTAGAAATCATTTGAATGGTGAATTAAGTAATTCTCAAAGTAATGCAACTAATTTCGAGAGTAGTTGAATCTCCTTTTTATTAGGGTGCTGCATGCATAATTCGAAGACAAAGGTGTAGTACCACTTAAACAAATCTTGAAATAATGTTCTGTTAAAGAGATTCTTGAAGAGTAATGTCACAAAAGTGACATGATGAAATAATCAAAACATTTCATTAAAATCAACGTAGGAACGAGCAACGAGCAAGACAACAAAAACAAAACAGACGACGAAATGTTGACAAAAAGCGTAAAAATACATACAGCTCAATAGTGTATAAAATGAAAATCGCCCAACATGCAACAACATGACAAAAGCAACTACAACAACGGGCAGATGCCCGGCTATACAAATAAATATGCAGTCAAAGGCAATCAAAGTCTGTCCCTCTGCAGCTCAGTCCAGCCGCAGTTGTCGATATTTGATTTGAAAACATTTCGAAAAAATCAACGAAAATGAATTTTTTCAGTTTTGAATGCTTGCAACATTGCCTCAACCCCCAACAAATAAACAACGCCAGCAGGCTCAGCAATTACAATTCGGGTAGACATTTTGTGCCTTTTTTATCCCATTGAAAGACTATTTTTTTTTTTTGTTGTACGCAGCAAAAAATTACAGCTCGTTCGTCACTTGATGTTTTAATTTGAAGACTGTGCTTTGTAATTTCGGAATGCATTGTTTTTAAAAGCATCATAAAAAAACCACAAACATGAAACATGAAAAACCTTAAACTAGTTCTCGTTCAGTGAGCAAATATATGAATTCAGTTTAATTTAAAATATATAAAATTTAAATGATCTTGTAATACTTTAAAACAGGGACCGTTTTTATTACAAGTATTATTTTGTAAAATTAAAAAAATAACAATTATATAATGATTATAAGGATTTTCTTTTATGATACTAATAAATTTGTAGAAAAAAAAAAACGGAAAATAAACATTACATTTGAGCGAAATGAATGAAACTCAAAAATAATCAGTAGTGAAGATTTTTTTATTCATTTCTATTGAGTACAAGGAATTGAAGGGAATCTTCCATAATAATTTTATTTAATAGCTTAAGTTTATTTGAAGTATTTTTTGAACGAATACTCTTGGCAACTTTTTTAATTGCAGGTTGATTTTAAAAATAAATTCCCGTACGTCTATGCAGATTTAAGTTCTTAATACGATTCTCTGAACATTAAAGAACATTTAGTATAAATAGAAGATTAAAGTAACTTAGCCATGGCTGATTTGGTTGAGTTAATGGAAAATTAGTAACTTTTGACGTAAGAGAAATATCGGTCTAAAATTTATATTTGTATTCTGAAAACTTCAAAGAAAATTCAGTCAACAAAAAATAGTAGGCGTGTCATGAGAAAGTGAGATACTTTAGGTAGTGCATTTTTGTTAAAAAGTTCTGCCATAACTTTTATTGGCAATTGCGAAAGCTTTTTTTAGACCTTATTTTTTAATTTTGATTATAAAAATGTAAAATAAAAGTTAAAAATAATTGATAACATAAAAATTGGAAATAAATATTTATCCTGTTCCTGGATAGTCCTTAAAAAAAACTTGTGTGTAATTTTCTCAATGTCCCGTCATTTTTTTAGTGCTCGATTTTTTTGACCCATGACTAGTTATTTGCGATTCCTTACACATTTTTTAATTCTTTTATCTTCTTATAAACTAAAAAAACAAAAATGTTGTCTTTTACTGTTCACTCACGCACTTTCTCATTCCAGCCCTTCTTTTATTATGTTGTCCAATTTTAAATTTTTTTTTAATTTTGTTTTATTTAGATTTCTCGATCTCAGAAACTATACTTACTAGAAAGACTACAGCACTCAGTCTTGTATTGCAAATCGTTTAAGGGGGTCTAGATCAGTTGGCCAAACTTTAGCTGTTTTTTTTAAATCGCGGAAAGATGTTGTTGTATTTGGTGGGAAAATTGACTGAAAAAATTACAAAATTAAAAAAAATGTAGCTTACAGTGTAAAGTTCACAATCTCCAAATATAGGTCTAAAATAGGGAAATAGTTATCATGAATGCCATTATATTTTTTTGTAGAAATGAAAAATCGATTTTTCACTTTTTTTGTAGTCCAGTGTACAAAAATAGTAAAATCGGCAATTATCGAGGCAGGGACGATAGCGCCTATGATTCTGCGTCGTTGTATCAAGTCAGTCAGAGATTTTACTCAATATAGTTTTCGATTAATTTTAATAAAAATATTATGGTTTCAACTTTTTTTTTAATTTACATTTGTATTTATTAGTATTTATTGTTTGAGCAACTCAAAAATTTACATTAAACAGGAAACATAGTGAGCTGCAGCGTGTTAAAGAATTAAAATGTATTTAGTATAAACTGCAGACACTTCGTCTATACCTTAATTATTAAAATAGATAAATATGCTTGTAATAAACACCACATGAATGAAATTATTTTATTATTTAAAAGCTGAATCCGAGCTAGAGCCACTCCTTTGCATAGTTCAAAAGAATGGCCGTTTACAATTGGCATAGATTAAATTGTAAATAGCAAAACAGATATTAGTTTAAATAATTAAAGTTTCTAGTGTTTTTGTTATTTATGAATTTAGTGATGTTATTTGATGCTGTCTGCAACCTGCAATTAGCTAGTGAATGGTCAGTGAATGTGGAATATTTGTAAATTTGTCAGACTGTTGGTCTATCAGGAGTTGTGTACTAAGCATACAAAATGAATAGGGGAAGAGTTGCCTATTCCCACACACTCAGTCTGATCACAGGGACTGAGTCAGTCGACTCGGTTCGTTGGAGTTGTCGTCCCGTCGAATGAATGTAGGAAAACGGAGGCTCGGTACGGAAATCGTTTAAGCGTCTGCAGCCGTATAAAGTTTAATGAGCCGCAATTAATCGTACATGACAACACTATAAAAACGTTTACGAAAAATTATATCCTTTTTATCCTTCTCGACTTGCTCCTTTTTTCGTTTGCTTTTTTCCTTGTAATTTGTGTGTTGCTCCTGTCGTACTTGGGACTGTTGTAATTGCTGGTGTCTTTGTTTGGCAGGTCTGTTGGGAGCCTCTGCTGTTGTAATTGAGTGCGGTGGCAGGATGTGAATGAGTATAAGTGCTATCTCGAAAATAAGAGTGGAAATTCACCAGTTGACGGAAAGTTGTATATGTAGGTGGTCTTGTATTTAGTATGATTTTGGCAGGGTAAGTAAGAAGTACTTAGCTAATCAGTGTTAGAATTTTGTTGACATCCTTCCCTCCGATTACATAGATTCTGTTCAAAACATTTATTTAATTTGTCATCGGCGCACTGCAATTGCTTTTCCTAATTAACAATTTAAATAAATCGTGCAACGTTTGTAATGAAATGTTGCAAAGTGAATGCAATTTAATTGGAAATTTAATTGCTTTTGTGGTTGTGGAATGTGCAACGAGTAGCCTACTATATTTTTACCTTTTACTCTTCACCTGTTCAGGGATATTTTTTATTTATTCTTATTTTGTTGTTACTGCTGTTGTTGTTGTTGTTGTCAGTCATTTATGTTTGTCGAACTCTTAATTTAGACGTGTCGTCCATTGAAATTTGTCACCGGTCGCGGCTACGTTCGGCTTTGTTGTTTTAATTATTTGCGGTTATATTTATTTAAATATTTACCAATTCAATTAGGGTTCGAGTTTTTTCTATGGACAGCTATGGACAGTTGTGTCGTGTAATTTATTATTTAATTGACGGGCCATTGGCAACATTTTTGATGGCTTTAATTGACTTTAATGCATTTGCGAAGAGCGCCCATTGATACCACACAACAGAATAATTTCAATCAGTATATTGCCATATCTGACAAATAGTATCTGCAGACATCTCTGCAAGATCTTGGGACGCGACAAGACGGGTCAGGCAATGAGTTGACTGAAGACCACGTAAACAGTCAAGATGTCTTCATTTTGATACTTTTTCTCTTTTTTTGTTTTCTGCACTTTTTTGACATCATGGAGTTGCTTTTGGCTGGCTGCGTGCCAATTATAAAAGTGATTTTCTGTAAGCTACACGTCCCAGGCAGACATAAGACCCAAAAGCACACACACATACACACACATGACACACACTTCCGTCAACGGGAAGTCATAAGACGTATGAACTTGTCGACAGTCCAAAGCTAAAGCCAAAGTCAAAGTCGCTGACGTTTTGTGTGTTTGGTTTGGGCCAAGAAATGCGATAAATTGAATGACTGACGATGCCGTAAATACTTTTCAGACATGTCCCGAGTGCGGAGGGAGACTCTGCGTGGGGGAGTCTTCAGTATTCGCAAATCGCTTGGATCAATTTCCACGGGCGGACGACAAATTGCGCGTGGTTAGATTTTTCTTTTGCACACGCTGTTGTCATGCAGTTCGGATGAGTGTTTTGTCACTGACAAGGTGAGAATACAAGCCAAGCCTTAACTGGAAAAAGTTACAAAATTCGTGACAGGATTATTGAGACCTAGCAATGCAATCGCAGTCATTGGGATTCTTTAGAGGCAGAATACTTAGTTGAGCTACGTGAGCTCTGAAAGTATCTAGCTGCTCCTGTAATGCTTCCACTCTCAATTCATTTTGAAATATATCTAATAGTAACTCACTTTCACACATTTCAAAACACATTTCAATTAAGGCAAATCCGTTGCGTTTATCCGCTTATAAATAGAGTCCCCTCTTTCCAGCCTGGCGTAAGCAATGCACTAATTTAAATGCATAAAAACTTACTCAAGCGTTGATTGTGTTTGCCCAAAGTCTCGTTTCATAATTTTTGCACAAATTGCGGTTTTTCAGCAACACTAGCAGCATCAACAACAGCAGCAACAGCAGCAATAACAACAACAACAACAACAATCAACAGCCGCCAAAAGCTTTGGCAACTAATAAAAATGAGCGCATTGCACATGTGTAAAAATTTACACCACGTTCAATGGGTAAGAGGCCTGTGGGAATGTTGTCCAGTGAGGAAAGCGGAAAGTCTGGCCCAAAGCGACGGGCAAACGTTGCGCCAATTCGTTAGCCCTAGACACGGGTTTGGCGACTGGTCACGGGAATGGGGGATGGGGATATCCGGTGGAGTGAACTGTAGGGGGCTTTCGGTGGCCATTTTGTTGCCAACTCGACATATTTCAATCACGTAAATTTATTACGTAAACATTTGCTTTGCTTTTTGCACACAATTACGACGGCATCCAGAGCAGATGAGGAGATCAGGAGGAGGTGCAGCATAGGTCTCTCTCTCCCTCCCTTCCTCCCTCTCTCAAATTTCAATTTCAATCTTTTTACAGTCAGCCCGCAATACGAACACGAATACGAATACAGCCCCTTTCAGTGCACACATGGACTGCGGGCTCATCACTCGGCTGCAGAGCTGCCTTTTACTCTCCCGTAATATTCATAATGGATTTACCAATATGGTGAGCAATTTTTATTAATGCAGCCAGTCTAGGGTCAGGGCTAGAGAGACGGGTAGAGTTCGAGGACGGGCTTAAAAAGCGAGTGGTCAGTCATTTTTCTGCTGATTCTCTCACTCCTTGTACGGCTTTCCTCTTCTGTTTCTCTCATGTGTTTCTGGTCTCTATGACCAGCAGGCGGCTGTTGAACGGAATGTACATATGTGTGTGTGTGTGTCCTTTTCGACCATCGGGTCAAATGGGCTTTTGGCTTTTTGATCTTTAAATGTTTGTACAACGCTTTGATGTTCGTATGCTGACCTGAAAAGTGCAGCTGGTTTCATTTTTTTTCCACCGATTTCCACATCTCATATCTCAGAGGTTTTTAAATGCTGTGAGAACTGTTTGTGAGGAATATAACTGACATGTCCTGTGGAAGAGTCTCAAAATAAATGAAATGGAGTTTGTACCCGTAGATTATAAATACCTTGATAACTTATCGTTAACTTAATAATTTAAATATCCAGCAGTGTTGTTGTGAAACACGCCCATCAACAATTGCCATTTAAACATTGTATAATGATCAATTGATGGCGCTAAACTTTCCCTCTGGCAATTTAAAAGACAGTTCGAAGGGGGATGAGAAGAAGATTCCGGAACTGTTATGGAAATTCAGTGGATTTCTCGCTCGTTGACAGGCGAACTTTATAATAATCAATGTTGAGGTACAGTCGACACTGAAAACGAGATAATAAGTCAGACCTGACGCGCGCTTGGGATGAACACCTGGCCGCAGGACTAAGGACCAAGGACATCGCCTTGATGTGGGTACGTAGGACGTCGCCTGCCGACAGCGACAGCTAACTAAAAGTTCATCGAACGCTTTAAAGGGAAATAGAAAATTGAGAGATTGGCACTTATGAATGAAAATCCGGACTTCTGGGCCTTGTGAATTTGCATTAATTATTTTGTCAGCTTAAAGAATTTAATTAAATTGCTGACAGACCTCGCATTAAAATTCGAAAGTCTGTGAGAATCTCAAGAAAGCCGTAATAGAGTAAAGTATTTGTAAAAATTAAAAATTGTTGGCACTTAAATTTTCTGAAAAATACAACTATAAAATAAGCAGCTTTTGCCCATGCCTAAGTGCACATAACTTTGCGTAGGAGTGGCCGCTTTCCCGACTTGCCACTGCCGCCAGAAGTTGCAGTTGGAGATGGAGTTGGAGTTGGAGTTAGAGTTGGAGTCAAGAACGGCGCGGCGTCGTTGTCGGCAAGGCATATGAACATACAAAATATTCCCTACAAAGGAGTTGATTACACAAAGGAAAATTACGACGAATCATTTCCGCTGCTTGGCTGCTTACACGACCAGTGACTGCTCTGAGCCCAACGAGTGCGAGCAGGAGTACTTGGCCAAGGGAGTCAGGGACCTGGTAGTAAACGGCGGCAAAAACAACAGAAACAAAGCTTTCCACACGAGACGGCGCTTGGCTAAAAATCACAAGTGAGATACCAAATAAAGGCCAACCCAGATTCTTTCCCATTTCGTTGTTTTTTTTGGCAGCTCGAAAACTACTAACGAGCAACAAACGACGCGGGAATTGCATACTTTTTGGCGTTAAATGTGCAAGCGGCAGCAATTGTTAAATCTTTAACGCCCACCGTGTGGCAAATTGGGGAAAAAAAATCAGAAATGCCAGCCTATTTTTTCAATTTAACAATTCTTAATTAATCATACATTGCATCGATAAATTTGACTTGGATGATTAAAAAATATATAGTAGTTGGGATTAACAGCATCTATGAATTAATGAATCTTTTATAACATTTAAATCAAGATCATAATATTAAGATAATAGTTATTACTTTACTAAGCTGCTTTAGTGGAACCTCTTAAAAATTGTATACTCATAAAAGTAATATTTAACTTTAATTAATTCTTTTAATTCTAGTAACTATTCCATACTTACAGGTCAAATACTTAAGTGTATAGAGTTGTAGATTGCTCTTAAAGCTATTTCGTTCCACAGTCTCATAACACAGTTTGACAATTTTTGGGCCTCATAAATTATATTTAATTGAAATTCTTTCGAGTTGCTCAACGAAAAAATTAGCGAGCATACGCCAAAACAGACAGCAACAGACACACACAACTTTTGTGGGGCCCATAAATTGCTGGTGTCAGGACATTAGCATAGGCCAAAGCGACGTACCGCCTCCCGCCCATGTTGAGGCGGCCCATACCAAAAAAAAGGAGAAGAAGAAGAGAAAGACCGCGACGCGGACTTGTAAACGTCAACGATCGTCTAATGTTTCCATGCGTCATAAATTTCATTGAAAAGCGCTTCCGTTGCGCCATTTTATGCCGAGGGGGTTGGGTCGAATCGGGTTGAGTTCAGGTTGGGTTGAGTTCAGGCTGGGTCGGGTCTGCCAGGTCTCCGAGTATGTCTGAGTCTACCTGGCTGCCGACCGTTGCTTTTAGCTGCTACAAAATGCATAAGGGAAATGAATTGCTTTACTGCCACCGCAGTTCCAGACGATGGGGCCCGCTTAAGAAATGTGCAACTGTAAATCAACACCACAACTGACACACACACACCCACCCACCCATCCTCACACATACACAGTGAAATAGTTGTGGGGGCAGCCACATTTTGTAGGCGTTTATAAGCTGTCGAAAGTAGTTAAGCGTTTTTCATAATTTATTTATGGACGATGTTGAATCACATTTAAGCATGTTTCATTTTAAGTGCGCAGTTTATGGCCTAGGAGGTCATAAAAAGGAATTAAGTAGTTGTATTAGTAGCGAGTGTGTGTGTGTGTATCTGTGTGTGAGTACGGCATACTTTTGCGTTTGTTGGCTATGCAAATTGGGATTCGCAAGTGTTTAAAGCTGGGTCAGGGATAATAAACAGCATCGAAACTTAAACTTGGCATCGCATTAGAAGAAGTAAGCAGAATATTTTGACCCCTTTTTTGGTATCGTCTCTTAATTGCCACAATGGTAAACTTCGTTTACAATTAGTGCCATGTACAAGTACTTCATCCTAAAGCACTTACTCACCCATTGGTAAACATTTATCCACAACTTTGGTTACTAACACGATTATGGCATTTACTGAAATAAAACTCCAATGCCACAAAACTTACTTGCTTGCGAGAGAATGAACGAGGGAAACTATGAGAAAGTGCAACACAGCAGCGCAGAAGAAACTTGGACCAAACGACTTGCAATTGAAGTTGTTAATGAAATAATTTCTTATAACGGGCGAAAACTTTTTGGGAGTGCAGACCAAGCACTAAGAAAGTGAAAATCGGCATTTCAGCTCATTTCATCTGTTTCAGCTTCAAGTTTTGTGGCTGCTGATAATTTGGCATAGATTTTGTTTACCTGTGAGAAGAAGAGGGCTCCAACTGGCAACTTCTTGACGAACGACTTGCCACATTTATAAATCCAGTTCCTCGTCCTGCAATGCTTTGTGCATTGCTTCATTATGCGCAACTCGTTTTATTTGACTTGGCTGGAAAAACTCAAAACAAATTCTATGTCCCTTGTCTGTTGTGTTGCCATGTTCTTCGTGCCTCGTGCCTTCTGCCTCGTCCTGGACTTGCACTTAACTTGTGTTTTATTGCCTCTTAGTTTTCCACTGTCCATTCACACTCATCAAAGGGCCGCCCAAGTCTTCCCTTCCCAGTCCCAATCCTCTTTCCATTCCCATTTCCATTGCCATTGTGCGCTTTGTTTAATGTTATGTAAACTTTTGCCTTGGCTACTTTTTGCCAGTTGGTTTTGGGGCCGTTGCTTTGTGCATTTCTTGGTTCTGGCCGCTCTTCAACTTGTGTTTCTATCTATTCAGCCATTCATTTGCCAGTGTTTTTGTGGCCCTTCGTTATGCTTTGTTGTGTTTGCACGGAGCCGTACAGCCGCACTTAAAGCTGCTTAAAGCTGTCCGCAAATTGACTCAATTGAGGCTTGGGAAAAATTCATAGCATACTTTTAGGCGCAGCAAGTTTAATGTCACGATTTTCGCGATTCTCGTCCCTTTCCATTCGATGTGCTCCCTGGCTTCGACTAAGTTCTGCCACGCTGACAAATTTCGTGGTCTGCTGACTTTCCGAGCTTCATGATTGATGACTTTTCAATATAGACTCTGATTTTTATGTGGCAGCCGCAGCCGCAACGTGTGCCCAAATGTAAATATTGCTCGCCCCCCGTCTGTGTCTGTGTGTGTGCCGGGGTGGAATCTATGTACTAAAGCTTGTGGCGGAGGTAGAAGGGAGACGCCCCCCTTGAAATCAACTTAAGCACTCAATCGTGGATTACATGCGTTTTATTTATGATTTTCCATGCTGGTATTACAAAATGTTTTTCCCTCGGTTTCATTTTATTGTCATTTCTATTCTAGTTGCTGATATCGTTGTACAGGCGTAGAGATGGCATCACATTGGCAGGAGTTTATTTGCAGCGCTTTGCCGTCGATTTGGTTTTCCCATTTTCCTTTCTTTCCAATTTCAGCTTGACAATTTTGTACAATTGTTGGCTTAACTTCGAGCTTTCAAACTTTCCTATGAGCAACTTTTTTACCAACTGGCAACATTTAATTGCTCAGAAAATATTTTCAAACAAAAAAATGTGAAAATATTGTCAATTGTTGTATTTTGTTATGTTGGCAGCACCCGTGTACCCCCAACTTGGACTACACTTTGAGGGTTTGACGAACACTTCAACAATTTGCAGTATTTCATATTTTGTTGTCACTGAAGTTGAGTTTAAAAACTTTTGCTCACTTATTTAGGGCGACAGGAAACAGATGAAATGTAAAGACTTATTCGTTTTATTTTAGAAAAATATATAAAGTTCCAAGAATTTATTTTTCAGGAATTTAAATGCACTTTTACCTTTATGTTACTTAAAACTTAATTACGCATAGATTACTTCCTATACCTTTTCCTTAAATTAATTGAAGTCAAGTAATTAAAATTAGAGCTAATAATAATGCATTAACTTAACTTATTCAACATGTTTTGAAAAAGTCAGATTAAATTTTACACTTTAATAATGAAAAGCACATATTAAATACTTTCAAAAGTGCTTACTTTAAGCTCATATTCAAAAATGCGTTGCCACTCATTTTCCTAAACGTTTTTTGCTTTGAACTACATATATCGGTTAAAAGCACGAAAGCCGTTAGAAAAAAGAACTGTCGCGTTGCGCGACCTTTGACATGTGCGGAAAATAAGATTAAAAAAACATGCGGGAAAGGCCATAGTCGAGACACCGACTTTCAGATACCCTCTACCCTAAAGAAACACTTGTATATTACGAATTATTCTTTTGATCTTAATGCGATTAAGTACGAAAATGAATAATAAGAATACTACTGTGGGCAAAAAGTATCGGGAATTTTAAATTTAAAAAATTTTGGGATTCCAATTGGAACAAATGTTTGTACTTTTAGGTTGGCACTACTATCACTAACATCTGTGCAAAATTATACGTTAAAATATTCATTAGTGTTTAAGCTACGATTAGTTTGGTACGACGCCAAATGTGCATTTGGCGATTTTGGTGCCAAAAAACGGTCAATTTCATCGAAAAAAGCCCCGCGTAGAAGTGAGTGAAACAATGTTTTCTGACTACCAGGACAAGATAAAACGCATTATTACGGGCGATGAGACTTGGATCTACGCTTACGACATGGAAATTACCGATCAATCGAGCGAATATCGGCTAAAGGTGAGCCGAGACCGAAAAAATCGCGTCAAATTTGCTCAAAAATCAAGGTCATGTTGACAGTTTATTTGGATTATCGTGTTGTAGTTCATTATAAATTCCTTCCGACCGACCAAACTGTCAACAAGGAATATTGTTTGAGAGATTTGCGTCGTTTGCGCGAAGCTATGCGTAAAAAGAAAACGCCAGAACTATGGGCTGACAACTCATGGTTCTTGCAACACGATAATGCGCCCTCTCATACTGCCCCTGTTCTTCGTGACCATTTTGCCAAAAACTCGACCAAAATTTTCCCACAGCTACCTTTTTCGCCTGATTTATCTTCGTGTGACCTCTGGCTATTTTCTAAGCTCAAAAGACCACTCCGAGGACACCGTTTCGAGTCGATTGAGGAGATTCAACCAAAATCGCCAATTGCACTTTTGGCGTCGTACAAAACTAATCGTAGCTTAAACACTAATGAATATTTTAACGTATAATTTTGCACAGATGTTAGTGATAGTAGTGCCAACCTAAAAGTACAAACATTTGTTCCAATTGGAATCCCAAAATTTTTTAAATTTAAAATTCCCGATACTTTTTGCCCACAGTAGTAGAACACGTACATAAGTCTCCAAGAGGAGACTTTGATGTACTGATGACTGTGATGGATTTTCGCCGTAACTGAAGTAAAAATAAAAACTACGTAAGGAGAAGGCTTTTTCCGTTTCAGCACCAGGTTCGCGAATAGATTAATGCTATACTATTTTTTTAACGCAATTAGAAAGTTGTGCATTTCTTTTTTTTTCTTTAAATTTTTTTAAATACATACTTACATATGTGCACAAAAAAAAATAATAAATAAATTGAATAAACAATAGAACAGGCAAAAAAAGCAAGTAAAACATTTATTGGAAGCGTCGTCATTAATGATTATAATAAATACATCTATAACTTTATCTAAATAACCTAAGCTGATTTTCATTTATTCATTTTGCACAAACGTTTGGACTTATACACAATGTGTCAAAATTGGTCTTCAAATTAATTTTTAACCTTTTTGAAAATAAGTGTTCAAAAATTTTCAAAAACGCATAACCTTTGTACCCTTTTGAGAAATGGTACTAATTACTAGAGCACTTGAAAAGCAGTCGTCTTTAAAGCTCAGCCAGAATGGCTCGGCAACTTGCTGCGTGTGGACAGCGGACAATGAACAGTGGCGAGTGCATTGTGGGCGCTTTGTGTTTAGAATGATTCATTCTTTATCTTGGCTGCCGATTGCTGATTCTGTTTTGCTCAACCCTGCTGTGCTTTACTTTTCTCTGGTCTGATGTTTGTTGTTCGTTTGCTGCACTTAATGTAATTAATTTTAATTAAAATCCAGCATAATAGCACGGCCTGAACCGACGGCGAACACATAAAAAATTGTTGCAGTAATGAGCAAGTTTCCCGAACGAGCAGAGACTCCTTTCGTTTCTCATATCTTTTCGCGCCTGCAGATGCAAAGAAAAAATTGTAGCGCCACTGTCCGCGGATTAAGCGCAAATAGACATCAAATACACAGACGAGCATACAGGCATACACACACATACAAGCACACGTATGATAGCTGTGTGTATGTATACGTGATATATTTGTGTGTGTGCGTGTGTGTTGGTATTTGTCTGTTTGTTTAGCTGCTGGCCCGTAAATTTACGTTACAACTAGGATGAAGCGTTTGGTAAACATTTTAAAGTTGCCCGTTTAAATTATGTTGCTTTTGCCACTGCTGAAACAGTTGCTCAGAAGGGTATGAAGGGTGGCAGAGAGAGGGAGAGTAGCGCAAAACATCTGGAGGGGCATTCTGTTAAGGACGCATGTGTAAATTGTTCAACAAACACAGAATGAATAACAGTTGAATATAAATATTTTCAAATATCTTAAATCAAGTAGGTCTGCGATAGATTCAACTTTAACGGATTCTTTTGGTATAACTTTAACCCTTTAAAGAGAATTTTTTGATTAACATTGGTACTTGTAACACTTTCTGATTGCCTCCGCACTTGAATTGTCATACAATTGTGAATTTAAACCTAGTTAAAACCAAAATTCGCAAATAACTTAAACCATAAACGTAAAGCAAAACCAATATTCGTTTCGGTTGGTACTATGCCATTTTCGGTGCTAGAAAACTTTATTGTGAAAAATTAAATTAGAATATTTTAATATGTAACAGATTAAAAAAATTGCAAATGATGTAATTTTGTGGAGTTATGGTCGCAAATTTGAGTCGAGCTTAATTTTACAAAATTTAAAATTTATTTAAAAAATTTTTTAACATTGAATCATAATAATACACAATGCTGTTCAGATAAATGAGTACCTACATAAGTAACATAATCGCACTAAACTCGAATTTGAATATTTATAAAATTATTAAGCAAGAAAGAACGTTACGGCTTAACACTTGAAGGTTCTTAAAGTAAAGTGTCTGCATTTTGAAAAGGGCTGTGATTCTACTTTAAGGTGAGACAATGCGCAACAAATTCTTTTCACTTTTTATACAATTTACGGCAGGGCAAACTGATTACGACGGTTTCAGCAACACACGACAGACAGACAATAGATACACACACACACAACCACTTGCCTACATAGACAAACACACACATAGCCCCTGCAAACATTGTACGCCCCACAGGAGTATTGACAATGAGTGTTGCTCCTACGAAACGAGGCAAGAGTTTTGCTCTTTGACTGCATTTGCTGCCTTTTAGCCGGCAGCTGCGTTGCACTTTTTGTGCCACCATTTGCGCTATAAACAAATAAAATGTTCCAGCTCCTCTAGCATTTTTCTATACGCCTGCTGCCTAGACGTTGCACTTTTACCTCGCACACCGATTCACGCGCTGTTGCACAAAGCAAAGTCGGCATTCGTCTGCTTCCCCATTTGCCATACCAGCCCACAATTGTGGAGGCTCTCAGCTTGGCTGACGTGAACGTAATGCGGCGCGTCAGATGAATAGAAAAATGCAGAACGTGTTTGCTAAAATTTAAACAATTCTCAACTTTTATAGAAAATTTCATTTAAATTTGAATTTATGCCTTCTGGTGTTTATCTGGAGAATCATTAAATTGTACCTTAAAAGGGCTCACTAAGCTAACTGCATAGTAATACAGACACAGTCTGAGCAAATAAGCATCTTACTCTCTAAAACAAACAAAGCCAAAGCCAAGTGCTGATTATGCCAATAAGGATAATGCTTTCAATGCGATTTACCGAAACACAACATTTTAGGAAGCTGAGTAGAATTTTTGTGACACAAGCCAGCACAGACAGGGACACAGAACGGCCAAAAGGGGCCAAGCGGGTCTCCGACCTCAGCATCAAGTGAAACTCCAACACAGACGACGACGCCTAATCACATGCAAAACGCACGCAGGACGAGCACGAAGGATGCAGAACGGAACGGAACGGAACAGGAGAGAACACAAACACCAAACGTCAGCTGAAACTGACAGACAGTGGCGCAGTGGCAGTGGCAAGTGGCACAGTGGCAGTGGCAGCCGGCTGCAGTTTTTGCGGCGCTTGACAAAAGTCAAGAGCCTGGAGGACAAGGGCAGCCAGCGCAGTCACTGTCGAAAGGCGTCAGAGGCGATGGCGGCAGCATAACATTAATTAAGTTTGTAACGACAAATGCCAACACGACAGAGACGTAAACACTCATACACACACACACACAATCACACACACACATACACATAAACGCTCACATCGTCACACATAAATCAGGCAGGCAAAACGCATACAAATGCAGAACGACAGCTCAAAGGATGTTTTGGAGCGTGACAAGTGGAGAAGAGGGGCGATGAGGGGTGAAGAGTGGAGAGTGGTAGGGGGCGGAGTAGTTTGATGAGCCACGTAACGAAACGGTGGCTCTGCTTCAATGTCATGAGGATGTTAATTTTATAAACTCTTCAGCTCTTGGACCTCGCACCACTCTCTGCTAGGTAATGTCTGGAAATGGGGCAAAAACAACTTACATTCCCTGCCAAGGGTATTACAAAATTGATAAACTTGTCTTTTATTATAATGATTAGGTCGTTGTATATCAGGCAGACTTAGTTGGGCGATAATATAAGTTTATTAAATTACTTAAAAAATGTTTAAAATAACTAATCAAAAGCTTATTTACTAAAATTCCTAAGAAACAAACATTTTTAAATTCCTAATGTTATTCAGTCTTTGAGAATACCTAAATAATGTAGCTAATAAATAAAAATAAGGTTTGCAATAAGGTCTGCAATGTCTGCCAAACATTAAAAAAGAAGCATTAAAAAGTGTGTAATTTTTTGTTATTATATATATTTTTTAAATCCATTAAAATGTTTACATATTTAATAGTTCTACCGGTACGTACTGTAACTGATGTAACTGATGTAGTTTATTCTTAACGTACTCGTTAAAAAACTTCAGGAAAATCTTTAACCTGAAAACACTTGATTATGAGATATTTTTAGAGATTATAACAACTTATTTTGCTATAGGGATGCAAAATTATCTGAATCTACTCACGAAACCAGGTAATTTTAGTAATTTGTTAATGCCAACTGCTTTTGCCAGTGCTCGGTTACATATTTTCAGAGCTCTTGAGAGCAGCTTGATTGTTTGCCCGCCTCGTAGTTCGTCCGACTGCGAGTCTCTTGTTTGTTATTTGACTTAATTTAATGAAAATGTTGCAACCTGCAATTTACAAAACTAATGCTAACAGAACTTGAGATTGTTTACACTAGACGCCCTTGTCCTTTGCTTTTCCTGTGTTCAGCTTGAGTTTTAGCTCTTAGTTTGATGCGGGCTCACTTTTAAGTACACATTGAAATCCCCATCTCATCCCTCAACCTGTAAGTTAAGCAAATGAATGGATCCAAAAGGTTTTTGCGCTGAAGTTGCTGAAAAAGAAAGCGATAAAATGCCAAAAGATGGGCAGCAAGATGATAATCCTCTTGCTGCTCACAATGATAATGATGTTAGAAACTTAGTTTGCTTTAGGAAAAATAACAAATACCATGAGTAATGATATGTTTTTTCTTTTAATCTTTTCGATTTGCTCGATGCTAAAAGAATATTTTTAGATGTTTCTTCATCTCAGTTTATTTATATTTCATCTTATTCTCTTAATTTTTCAGATATCATTGTGCATTTTACTGTCAATAATCAAATTGCATTTGTCTATGACCGCAACTAATTTGAAATGATGAGTTATCAGAAAGGTAAGTATCAGGCATAAATTTAAGCATTAACTCCTAAAGGAACTATATACAGATGCTCGAGTACTTACGAATGATTTATTCACCTTGCTGAGTATGACGTGCCCCAATTTGGTTAAAGGAAAAACTACAGGTCACCCACAAATCATACAAATCAAATGGCCTCCAACGATGTCCATCAATTCGAAAAGCAAATACAAACCTATTCAGAATTAGTTGTCCCCATCCTAAGCCCCAATCAATTTATAAACGTCGCCAAAATTTTCTCTTCATTCTTGGGGCAAGTTCACTTTATCTGCCCGATTTCTGTGCTCCATGCAATACAATTTACAGTAAATCAAGTAGAAATGAAATTTACGCGGGTCATTCTCAAACAATTTGCTAGAGCATTAACAAACGACTGCCTCAAAGACTACAAAAGATAAAATGCGTTGAAGCATTAAAAAAGAACTTGGTCAGAAGACGATACACACAAGTTGCAGTTGATAGCCCAGAATGCCAGACTTCCAATACATCCTGTAATCCGTAAATGGTTCAATGGACAGCACAAGAAAGAAACTGCTGCATACTTTCGGGGGTTGTCGATCCATACGACCCGTTGCCTAATGAGCTTGCATGAATCGGCGATTTGTTACTGCGGCTGCCTAGGCCTAGGGAGCTGCCAACTAGTTTCGAATCTAATTGCCGCCATTTTGTATCCGGCCAGTGGCTTATGTTGAGATATTCGCTGCAGCCCTGGCCTAAACGCCGCGGCGCGTCGCAACGCGTCGTTCAATTAACTTGTGCGACAATCCAATCAAAAGTGTATTAAAGGCCCGCTTACAGCCGGCACAACGAGCCCATTTCGAGCGCTTGTCGATAACAGCAATTACATAAATGTTTTTATGGACGTGGGCGTGCGAGTGGGCGGTGGGTGGTGGGAGGTGCGTGGTAGAAGTGGTGACTGCGGCGGGTGCCTATCGCAAAGTGCCAACGCCAACGCCAACGACAATCGGCTGACCAAATGCGCTTTAATGGCCCCGCCAGCTGCAGCTGCCGCATTGAAAAGGCTTTTTTTCACAAAATATCCTGGCATGGGATTTGCAATTAAGGCATAAATTCAAATTAACATGTATAGGATATGTTCTACAGAGATCCAGAAGGGAGAGAGGCAGCTTCGGTTTTATGAGTGTATTCAATGGCTCGATTAACAATTCGTTCAGTGAAGAATTCCTTGTAAATAGCTTATTGATATCATATTTCGATAAATGTTGATTATCGGTAGCCACTCGAGGCATTGTGCCAAGTTCCTTCATATTATTTACTTTCGAAAACTTTTCCAATTCTGTTAAAATTAAGCTGAATACTTGCACAATACTCGTACAATCCAGGCCAGCTAATGACAATAAGTTGGTGGAACTTTTCCTTAGCTACATTCCAATATAAATAATGCTAAATAAATTTAGGCGCATAGAAAAACAATCATTAGACATGGGCCACAGGCCAATTTGGATTAGATTCCGCACCCTTCCACACAATTCCATTGTTGAAACAAAAGTAAAACTAACTTTTACTTACTCATTCATAAAGCAAATGAGCAGTGAATCGTTTAGAGGGGGGAGAGCAGCGATAGATAAATAGATAGATAGATAGACCATGTCTAGGCTGAATACGCACGTATGAGATTTCTTATTTACGATAAAGAGACACACAAAAAATAGCAAAATAGCAAAAATAAGAAAAGAAAATTGCAGACAAATGCTCCACTTTCACTCCCACTCTCCCCTGTACCTTCAACCTGCTCATTGCCCCAACTACACTTGGAAGCTAGTCAAGCAGAAAAAAGGCAGACAACGGGACACAAAACAAGAGACAGTAAAAAGGCCAAATATTGAATTGTGCGTAATTTACGATAAAAAGGGGAAAATTGGAAAAGTTTGTGCTGGGACGGACCCCTGCTCCCAACAACCAATCGCATGTGAGGAGCCAAGAGAAGAGCATCTTTTGTCGTTCCCTTATTTATGTTGTTCGTGTCGAGAGGGCAACGCACGTGTGCAGCGAACCAGAGGAAGAAGTTGAGGACTGAGGATTGAGGCATAGGAACCGACGTAAATAAAAATTGTGATTGCCTGAATTTAGGCGCAGGGAAAGTCTGATGTGTGTGTGTGTGTGTGTGTGTCTCCTGAACCAATTGAGGCATTTTTATTAAATATTACAAGTAGCCAAATAAATAAGATGGGTGTGTAAATTGTTGCCTAGGATTCCCACACGTACAACGATAAAGCGCAAATCGCTTAAAGGGCAGTAAATACATTGGAGATGGGAATACTTCTTAATGATATTGATTCATTTAAAGTGATAGTAAGGCATCATGAGCTAACATAAAAATTAAATTTTTTCAGTACAGTGTTTTGCTTTAAATCAGCAACAACAAGAACAACAACAAAGCCATCTACTTGCTCATTCGGTCTATAAAAAGCATGTATTAAAATGGTTGTAGCTGCTGCATACAAAATCAGTGCATGACAACGACCTCAACACGTCGTCGTTCCCACCATAGCCCTGTGTCTCGTCTGGCCACACTCAAACACTCAACAGACACCATAGGCCGGCTCTACTGTTGCTCCTACTGCACGTGTGTGTGTGTGTGTGTATTGTATGCAACGGCTTTTGTGTCAAATTTTTATGCCATGCATGGCACGCAAACGTGTGCGAAAAACGTAGACCCGAAACTACAGACACGCTGCAGCGGCAACAACACCAACAAAACAGTAACAACATCCTCTGTGGCTAGGGTAGTAAATTGAAAGACCGAAGACAAAAATGCTAGACAAGAGCGAAGTAGAAGAGAGCTGAGGGCTGAGAGGAGTGTAGAATCGGTAGACGAGCAAACTGATTCAATTAAATCAGTCCAATTGAAGCGACTGACGAAATGTGTGTTTGCCTGTGCATGGAATATTTAAGCTGACAGAGGTCCTTCGCAAAGGACATTTACTGCCACACCAGTGCAGTGGGCAGTACAGTGTTTAAATTTAAGCTTAAAGTCCCGCCAACCAACCGGTAAGTTTACAGGGCCGTTCATTAAGCACCAACTTCATTATCGGTCCTCGACTCCGGCCAAATGTTGCCCCGAAAAAGTTGTCGCCTGTCGCAATTTATACAAATAACTGAACATTTTGTTTGCGCAACACTTGCGCAACATTTTTTAATGTCTCGACACTTTTTGCCACATGTTGAAATCAGCGAACCGACCAACAGAAAAAGCAACAACAACAGCAACAGCAACAACAACAACAACAAGCATCGGCTGTGACTTCTGTCCCGTATCGTATTAATATCTCAATTTATAGCAATTTATAAAAATATGAAAAACGCCGATGGGCTTCAAAAATCCTGGACAGCACAACGGGGGCAACACGAGGCAACAAACGACACAGCGATGCAAATAAAATTTAAATGCATGTTTTTTTATTTTGCTGCTTTTCCCCATTTGCATCGTTGCCTCTTGTGTGGGGCCAAATGAAGCCAATGGAATTGTTAGTGGGAATCCGAGCAATATCATTTAAAGCCGATTTGACTAGCGCATGTTTGTTTACTTTAAGCACTGCCTATTTATACTGCAAGTATATGCATATTTATAACAGCAGCAAATTGCAGACTGCGTGAAAACGTTAAATTTTCCTAAGAGTATGAAAAGACAGGAAATCGCTCTTTAGTGGGATTACATTAAATTTGATGAGTATTTTTGTGCATTAAATTATTGCTATTTGATTCTGTTTTTTTTTTTAATGTTATCATGTTTTTTTGATGCACATTTTTTACTCATTTCATTCCCACTGTGCGCCGCCTTCTGCCGAGACAAGGCAAAAGTTTTCAGCACCGAGCATTTTCTGTGTGAAAATCACTCAAAATTGTGTTTAACTAAGCGTAAAAATTATAAGCAAATTAATTTGCGAAATCACAGCAACGGCAACAGCAACAACAACAACAAAATAACAACAACAACAATAGTTAGTTGGGCGGTTGCAGCACAAAACTTTCATGAAACAATCAGGCAAGCAGCCGACACTCTGGTTAGTTCCGTTGGAAACCTTCCTCCTGGGCTCATCCTTCCTCCGGCCTGGCCAGAACAACTGACGCGGCGCCTGCCAAACCAAGCAAACGAAGCGTTACGCCAGCGGGAAGGACGACGCGACGTCAACCAGGCAGAGAGAAGAGAAAGAGAGAGATGTGGGGAGCTGTGAAGGGGAAAATAACCGACAATTTATCTGCATAAAAGCGCAGTGTGCAACTTTGACGTAGCCTTCATGGGATTGATGGGCGGGCCAAACTTTGTTGGCATTTAGTGAAAATTTAAAACAGACCTTACAATTTATTAAAAAGAGAATTCAGAAATTATTAGAGATTTGTAGTATCGATAAATATATCGTTTGTTGCACGTTAAACTTTGGGAATCTCGAAATTCATCAAATAAATAAAATACTTGCCGATTAAAAGATTGTTTGCAATTAAAGTCTAAATCAACTGAGAATGCTGCAAAAGAGAATGCTCGAGTGTCACAGAAATGTATACAATTTCAATTCTTATTCATATCAAGCTTTGATTTTTAAGTTTCCGCCTAAAGCCAAACAACAATTTTGAACAGAATGCGAACCTTTCGCAAATCTCTAGAGGTTCCTAACAAAATTGCTTTTAAAAACAAGAGATCTAATTTTTCCAAACATACTATATTCGAAGTTATAAAAATCGATTGCCACAAATTTATTTTATATTTCAACATAATTTTTAATTAAAATTTAAGATTTATAAAATTAGCCAAGTCACTTTAAATTAGTTTTATGAAGAATGAATTCAACATTCAAGAGTCAAATTTATGAACAATTTATTTTTAAAGCACTGCTTTTGCGTTGTTTTGTGCTGATAGAGATTTGTAAAATAGCCTGTATAATCGAACAATTTAATGTCACGGGTTATTTAACCCTATAAGAGCTGAGAGTTTAAAAACTTTAAGAGCTCACAACACAAATTGTATATGTAGCTTCTGGATACTATATACAGATAAAATTGCTTCTTATTCGACAAGTTCTACAAATCTTTAAATTGCAAAAAAAAAACCCAAAAGCAATTGTCGGTGAGAGATAAGAATGTAAGATTTATTCATTTAAATTTGTATTATTTTTGATATTGTATGAAAAAGAATAAAAAAAATTTTAAATTAAAATGTTAGTTACAGTCTTATGTAACTAACATTTTAATTTATAATAATAAATTATTTTATCGCTTTCGTCAATTTGTTTGGGCGTAGGGTACACAAATGTTTGTTGGAATAAATCAGGTTTACAATAAAGAGGCTTTAAAATTTGATATAACTTTAATAGAGTTTGGGCTTTCGGAATCCGAGGTACTCTTATAACAATTTTCATTAAAGTTTAGAGACACCATTTTATTGAGAAAATAAATGAACTCACTGCACCCAGCCCTGTTTCTCACACCCTGGCACAAATCATTATCATCATTAATTTGCATGCATAACAAAAGGCGCGGAAAAGGACTGTTGAGAAGGGTCGGTCGGCTTGCGGCCGCATAGATGGGGGTTGGACGAGTTAATGGAGTTCCCCATATTACAGGCCATTGTTTAGTTGAGGAAACTCTTGAAAATATTTAAGGAAAACTCGTCTATTTTGCGCAATTGTTGTTCTTCCATTTTCAAAAATAAACACGAAATCACGAAGTGCCCTCAACTCATTTAAAGCGCTTTTCCGAGGCACATGTGGCAGCATCCCACCCAGACACAAGTTGCCCATGATTTGCTGGGCCAACGCCTGCGGCATCGCAGCAATAATATACAAATTCATTCCTTGACTTGGCGGCAGGCTCATTAGAACTTAGTTGGGAGTGAAGAGAGGCTAGAGAAGAAGAGCGACGCCCATTTGAATTTATAAATTGCTGTCAAGGCATCTGATATATTTGACATACTAAGGGGCGTGTCAGTCTGGCCCGGTTGAGCGTCGACATTCTCCTCGTTTAATTATGGGAACAAATAAATGTCGCTCATTCGGGTTATGTGGTTTGCCTGTCCTTTCCGGCTCTACAGGAGGGCAGAGATACCATTTATTAGGTAATCTGAAAGCTTTGTTTCATTTACTCTCATTCTCTATTAAAGTTCACTCGTGACTGCAACTATGTCCCCCATTAACGCCCCAATAATTAAACTCAATTAATGAGCAAGTGACCAGTGAACTGCACATCAAAGTTGTCGCAATGCAACTGGAATCGAAGCGACAGCCGTTAAGACCCATGCCCCAAACAGGCTAAGGACTCATCCAGACAGTGAGTCGCTAACAACTTCATTTGTCTTTGTTAAGTCCTGCGACAAACTCCGTTTGGGGAATCCCCAACTCACGCCGTTATCTGCCCGGGCTGCCAGCGCGCCGAGCAAATGAAACCACATGCTGTGTGGTGCTTATCTTGACAGCAAACATTTACAAAAATAAGCAGCTGGCAGAGAGGCAGAGAGGGAGGAGGAAACACGTCTTTATCGCACCCAAACACAACAATTTCCAATTTTCCCTTTGGCTTACTTCGTCCCTGTCCGCCCAGGGCGCATCTTTCTTTTTAAATACTCGAGAGGTAGATTAATCATTGCCCTGCTCGACTTTTGCCCCTTCACTGATGCTACCTGCAGCAGGAATAGTCCTTCTCCTTGGATTGAGGAGCAACTTCTCCCAAATCCAATTATAATTGCGCTTATCAAAAATAAGTTTTCGATACTTTCTCCCCTCTGTGGAGTTTGCCACTCACTGGAGTCCTTGTTGTCTCCACTTTGACACCGTCGCTGCCAATTTCGCCAATATGGCAATTTAATCCACACAATCAGTTTAAGGCATCGTCATTTATCTTTGGGGGAGCCTTCATTCTCTGTGTGTGTATCCGGCTGCTGTTTAATGCTTTGTTCGGGATTTCCTTTCCATCGCCGTCAATTACCGCAAGTTTAATTGAAGGTGAAATTGCGCCAAAGAAAAGTTGATGTGGTCATGCAGGAGTGAATGAAAGTCGATATGTTTGGGTATATGACATGAGACTAGATTAGCTAAGATCCTAAGCAGTTTGGAAGTGCCAAACAGAGGCGAAGCTGAGCAAACTTAATGTCAAAACCTGTGGAGCTCTTTCTTCCCATTGCTTGTTGCATTTACATGCAAAGTACGTAGACGAGATCATCTAACTGCGGCTCGTGTTGGCCATTTCTCGAGTTGAGTATAATTGGCACTTTCCTCATCTGACTCTGTTTCTGACTCTGGGTGTTGATGTTGGTGTTGAGCGAAGCAGTTCAATGGGAAGCCCTGGTTTAATTACACTTAAAATATACATCCGGACAATACTATACTGTACACCCACCACCCAGATTGTGAAATAAATGAGGCGACTTGGGGGCTCGCACTTTTCATTTCATTTTAGGCAAATAATAAATTTTCTCTTAAAATTCATTTCATTAAACATTCTCCATGAGCTACGACAAGGAGACAAAAGCAGGTCTGCTGCTGCCCGCCCCGGAAATCTTTTGTTTATGCTCCGGTCTCCTTCACCTCTCTCTGCTCCCGTCTCGAGCCCTGTCCCAGTTTCAGTCCCGGTCCCGGAGTCGACCAAATTAAGCAAGCTGACAATTTTCTCTCTAAACTGTATAACAACTTAATGAGCCTGCATAACTTTGCGACAACAGAGTCAGAGCCAGAGTCTGTCTCTCATTTTTCGGGGGGTGCGACTGATAAAAAAAAGAGCTCGTAAACTTGGCCCGAAGGCATCGCAGCTCGACAACGAAGCCGACGAGGCCGACGACGGCAAAAGTCATTATTCAGTGTACTAGAATCTGACTGCAGTCCCCTACCCCCACCCCCACCTCCGCCCCCCACTCAGTTGTACACTGCGTGCTAAAAATAATCAACTTTTCCAGGACTGTCACACGTTGGTTGTTCCAGCCTGGTGGCAAGTTTCGCGCAAAGTTTCGTGCCCGGCGTGGAGACAACTTCCGCTTTGGCTGGAGCACTTGCCTCTGGCCCATTTGGGTCGCATATGGCGTATGGCTATGTCCTGGCCATGTCCTGGCCATGTCCTGACTGTGCTCCCTTACAAATGACGCATTAATGAAGTGATTTTGCCTTCGTCGTGGGGTTTGTATTTTTGGATTTTCTTTTTCCAGAACCATCCCCCGCCCAATCCTCGCCCCACTTCCCACTCCCCACATGACAGCGCTCATTAACTTCCGTTTGAGGGCGCCCACCCCCCTGCCCAGCAATTCTAAACCTGTGAGCTGTTTGTTGCTTTATGCAAATGTTTTTCTTGTTATTATTGCTCGCGCTGTGGCTGTGTTGCTGCTGCTGTTGTTGTTTTTGGTTTTGGTTTTGGTTTTATAGAAAAACACGCAAAGTAAACAAACTTTTGGCTCTCAGTGCTGCTTACACGACGAGAGATTGCCAGCTTCCCGGCTTGTTTGTACATATTTTAATTACGCGACTCTGATTGGAGTAACATTTGAGCGAAGAAAAGCGGGAAAGCGTGGAAAGCGTTGACATTTGTGCCCAGCTGTCGTCAGTCCGCAATTTTCGGTTGTTCCAAGTGGTTGCCCAGCATTGACATTGCCATTTAGAGGGGGTCCAAAGGGGTGTTTCTTCCACATAACATATACACACATTCTTTTAACGGTTGTATTTACTTTGTGTGCATGTAATTTGAATATTTATTCTTTGAAAGTGGTTTTTTGCCATTCGCCGTTTCTTATGTAGCCACTTGGAACTTAAGAAGCCCTTCAGTTCTCGAGAAAACTATTATTGTTTCTGTGATATATTTTTCTAATTTGTGTAGCTAATTTAGACGAGAGAAAGTCGACAACACTTGTTGCCAGGAAATTAGCATTTATGAGGCACAAGTATGTTGCAAGTCAATAAATAAATTTCTATATGCTAAGCAGACCTTCACAAGAATAGGCAGTCCAATAAACAATCGAAGAACATCAGAAATCAGACCAGGCACACGGGCAAGTCTGAAGCACATGGCGTGCTTGGAGACGCAGCAAAGTGTGCTACAGTCTTGTATTGAATTTCATATTTTTTTGGCAGCTGCAAAATGAGAATCAACATTGGCAACATGTTGACTTGACAGAAAGAAACTGGGATATTTCCAAGCAATTGACACCCTTTTTCAATCTGACACTTCAAGCTGAAAGTCAACCCTCAACGCCAGCCTAGTTTATAAGGGTAATTTCAATAAATATAGAAACAGTCTCCCCCTATTCCCCGCCCTCTACAATATACCTACATAAGTATTTTTGCATAGCGCGAAATCTGATTATATTTTCTTCTTTTTTCTTAGGGTAGTTCTTTTATGGGCCGTCTGACTGCCTGGCTGAGTGGGTGATTGGGTGGAACTCTCTCTCATACTGCAGAATCAATAAATCGATGTGAAAAGTCATTAACATAAATTTCAGCAACAGACAATTAACAATCGACCTCCAATCATCATCAACAATTGGCATAATCCACTCAACGTCAACATGATTCGTTCGGTAAATTGCCTCGTTTTAAATTGTAAATAAATTTTGATGGCATTAAATGTTATTAAGCGCATATATATATAAAATTTATGGCACTGTAATGCCATCAGCTCTGTTAATTGTGCGCTTAATTAAATTTTCATGCAGGTGTAATAAATGATTTTCGCCCGTCGTCTAATTAGATTTCCGTTTTTTATGACTTCTCACATTGTGCATTGTGCATTGTCCATTGACCATTGACTCGATTGTCAGTGTCAAATGCCTAAGGTCATAATTACACTCGCTTGATTGAACAATTGAAAGACACTGCAGGTTTCCAAGTTGTATGTGCGAGCTTAAGATGATTTAATCGAAAATAATATCATTTTGTCTTAAATTTAAAACTTGCAATTTACAGCCTAATCCCATTTGTGCATCTGGCCCGGAGTAGGCAGCATTTTCCTCGCCTTGGATTTGCCCTTCTTCGCCTGGCCCTGTTTACACACCTTGGGAGGAATTGCAGGCTTGGGAGCTGCCTTAGCGACAGACTTGGGGACAGGTCCATCTTTGGGCGTAGTCTTGGCAGCTTCGACAGCTGCAGCGGCTTTGGCAGCCTCTGCTGCAATGGCCGCCAACTGTCGCTTCTTCTCCTCGACCAAGTCGATGGGTGGCTTCACTTGAGAGCGGGCATCTCTCAGGCAATAGGGATTGCCAGAGAGGCGGTTCATGGATGGCTCGGGAGGAGTGGGTGCCGGCAGACTGCGTGGACTCATAGTGTCGGCGTAACGATGGCTGGTCACATGCTTGCGACCCAGAAGGAAGTCCCGAAGAAATTGCAGGAAGGGGGAAATGTCTCGGTGCTTGGGCGGCATTTTGCAACTAAACTAATTGATTTGTATGACTGGGACACTTGAAAGATCGATAGAATAAAAAGATTTTCTCGTAAGCGTAACGTAAAAAAATAGAATTTAGATTTGGCGTTGGAGTTGTATCTCAATGATTGTAAAGTTATTAAATGAATGCCTACTTTTCACTTTCACACGATTGTCTCGACAATCACGCAACTGTTGCTGCGATTTTCCGAATTCCTCACAGCCTCGACTCACTTTATCAATTCAATAAGCGTCAATCGCATGACGGATTCGACTGTCAATCAGTTGCGCAACAAATCTGCAAGCCGCACCAATGAATTTCAATAATGCCACAGGAAAAGGGAGAAATCGAGACGGAAATGTGGAAATGGGGGGACAGAGGGATGCCAACTTGACCAGAAGTGACGAGATAACATACTATAATGAAATTTTCGCACTTCCAACTTTGAGCAGAAACAGCGCAATTGAAATTAATAAAAACACTCGAATTTCCTATGCCAATCAGAGAGCGCAAAAGGAAGACGCCAGGGCGCAACTGACAGCCACACGTGCCGGGCCTTACTGTACATTGTTTTTCACGTTTTGTCTTCGACGCCCTCGCATCGCCTAAGCTGTCACTTTGACAGCCCCACGGCCGGAAGTCTGCCCGTCGAACGTGTGAGATGTTTATCATACGGCGCGAGATCCTGGCCTGGAACGCTGCTCACATTTCATCAGATAAGCAGCTTGTCGAGATTTACGAAATCGAGCTGATTATGTATTTGTGATTGGCGAATGACAGGGACGGCGAACCAGGACGGGATCAGGATCAGGATCAGGTCGCGTGTCAAAGGGTGGCCCGTATGCGGAATGCCGAATGCTGCCTGTTTACCTTTTGGCTTTTCAATGGCCTCGAGCTGTCGGACGGATGAGGCAGGGGTTGTTGTGTTCAGCTCGGGACTTAGCTCATGTTCTACAAGCTGCGTTGGCTATGGGAAATGCATAAATCAGCTTGACTCCTCTCAATTTGATTCTAATTTACGGCGCACGCTGCTCCCAAACCATTTGAGATAAGCCCGCCCAGCTAAATATCAGGTTAACAACACTTTCCAACCGGAAATTGATTTCCATGAGAAAAAAAACTGGTTTTGAACAACACAGAAAAACCAATGCAGTTGAAAGGACTCCAATAGAAAATAAATGTTCCCATTTCTCAGATCTTTTAGAAATTTTCATATTTATTTTACCAAGCTACGAGTTCTAGATTGCGCAAGTCGAACACTCCTCTATGGAGTTTAGTTCTTTGAATTAGTTGTGTATTTTATATGCATTGTTGGTATTTATGAGGCTGAGAGTTTATGCTTATCACAACTATATAAATCTGCAAAGTATATCTAGATACTAATCTCTTAAATTTAGCGTGGGAATGAGGCTTTCAAAACAAACAAAATTTTTGACTCACCATCTCATCAAATGTTTTCAGCAATAATCAATATTCTAAATAGGCTTCAATATAAAATTCGAATTAAAATAATTTACCAACTCTTTAACTCTGAATGTTACAAGAATTTATTCACATCACTGACAGTTATACAATCTATATCATCCTTTAATTTATATTATTATAATTGATCATATGCTATATGAATAGGTTTTTTTTTCAAAGATGATTTGGTATTCCTAACCGAAAGATTTTCCTATTTCTGATATTTTTTTTGTAATTGTTGAACTATTGTTTATTATTTTTAAGAATAATTGAAATATGAGAAATATTGGTGTCAAATTGTCATTGTAATTGAATACTTTCTGCAGTGTTTCTGTAAGCTGTTACCCAATTTTTCTCAACGTGCGTCGTATTGCAACATTCGAGGGAATGTCGAAACCAATGCGCAAGACTAATTGATATAATTTTTTAAACAGGACGAGGCATGAAATTTTTTGGAGGGTTGGCCGGAGAACTGAAAACTGAACTGATTTTCGTTGTTTTTGTATTTTGCGGAAAACTGCACGCACGAATTGGAAAACCTTAAAAGTGGCATTTGAATCACCCCTCCTCTGCTTTAGCCTGAGTCTTCGGAAGGGGTGTGTTGTTCCTTGCATGGTGATGTTGGTGGTGGTGTTGATTTTGGTAGCACATATGCGGTTGATGTGTTCTCGCCCTCTTACTGAACTAATTGACAAATGTGCCAAAAAATCAGCCCGATATCGAAATCGATTTGGGAATTGGTAAGACGAGCTAACCCGTAGCTTTAACTACTGAAAAGTTCAAGCAGAGATTCCCACTTTCCCATTGCGCCGTTGTGTGCAGTGTAATGCGATATGTCAACAGTGTCGGAAGGTTGCAGCAAATTTAAAGAAGCAAGGGAACTTTGCGAAAAGTAAAAGTAGCGAAGGTCAACATCATCAAAATGTCTGGCTAAACTTGTGGACAACACACACATGCCACACGCCACACACCACATGCCACATGCCACATACCCCGAGGCCATTCAAGGAGCAGGCCAGGAAGGAGCTCTTTTGGCCAAGGAAGCTGCGTCGTCTCGTAGTGAAAATGATAATGTTAAAGTTTTACAACTTAAGTCGTCAAAGTCAAACACACTCTAGGGAAATTACAAACACATTCGTGACAAGGATGTGAGTCTGCCCCTGCCCCTGCCTTGGCCTGGCTTCTACTTTGGCTGCAGCTTGTGACCTGACCCCCTTGCACGGGGAGGTCAAGAACTGAGGGTGGCGTCTCGAACCTTTGTCTTCATCTGTGATGAAATACACTCGCCCAAAGTTTACCTGCTCAAATCTTAAGCTCTCTATTCTACGAATCCTCTGTTCTGTTCTGTTTTTTTATGTTTGTTGTTAGTGTAGTTACTACCTCTGTACTCTTTTATGCTTTTACAGCGCTTCAGGGTGGTATTAGTGTAAAGCTCGTCCAGGCGCCACTTTGGGTGGCTCAACTTTGAGATACAACAACAGTCGCTTGTACTGCTTACCCATTAGCATAAATAAACGCTCTAAGTACGCCCCATAAAGGTGTAAATGCTTGGTATTATTAGCCATGCCAGCTGAGAAGCAGAGAAAGAGAGAGGAAGGAGAGTCGAGATGGCCGAGAGTCTGGGAAACCGCCAACGGCTTCAGCCGGGGGACTTTTGCTAGCGCTAAAATTTTATGCTGCTTTAACACATAAAATTTGCTCTCAAGTATTTCATAAAATTTTGTTACGCATCACAACGAGTTGCATGGAGTCGACTTTTGTTGTCTCATCAAATGAAATTTTATTAAATGACTGCCAAGTGCGGCTACTTAACGTGGCATTGACTTTCGCTGACCGGCAGTGAGTCCTAGCTTAAATTGTAAACAAAATAGGTCAGCTTTAAGAGGTCAAAGGGAAAGAATTGATAAAATTAGTCATGAAATGAATCAATGAACTCTCGAATAGAAAGGGTGTTCCTTTCCTACTATAGACACAGATAATGTAAGAGTCTTATGCCGTCAAGTTAAAGTTTCCAGGACATAGCGCCTCTAGACATGGCCATAAACACTGCAGGTGCCTATCAGACACCTACGATCCACAGAAAATGAAAGAAAAGGAGAAAAAATAATGCCCTCATTAAAATGCGCAAACGTTCTGTTTATGCACCGAAATTGCGTTGTTCGAGTTTGCCTCCATTGAAGTGGAGCTCCATTCACGTTGGTGCTAAATGCAGAGCCTTTATTCATTTGATGCCCACGTTTATTGTTTTCCAAGTCATTTTCAGCATCTTATCAATTTGACTCAGAGGCACAGGCGCCAGCTGCTCCAGCTCCGGCCAGAACTCGTCCTGCTGCTGCTCCTGGCTGCGGCAATAAAAGAGTAACCATTGTTTCCGTTCGGCTGTCATTGATAATGAAGACACCGGCAACATTGTCTTTGGGGAACGCCCTCCCTCGAACACTTCAACTGGCTTCCGTGGAACGTGACTCTCTTATCAATGTGACTTACTTATTTTGTGAAGCTGAAGGCACAGCCGCTACTTCTCCTCCTCCCATTCGTCCTATCGCAGCGGCAATTAAAATTTGTAGCTATTGGTAAATGTCGGCTACAATTGGGGGAAGCTGCGAGTTGAATTCGATTTCGTTTGCGCATCGTTTGCAAATCATTTCGCAATTGCCCAGAATGGGAATGACTTTAGGGCAACTACTTCCTCCCCCACTATGCTCTATTTCTCCCTCTCCCTCTCCCTCACCGCCCCCCCGTCCCCATCCAGCACCATCTCCTCCCCAATTGCGGCCTCATTTTTCACAGTGACAGCACAATGGGCGTTAATTGCGGGGGTTTGGTTCGGGCTCAGGTCGAGATAAGCGCGCGTGATTTTTCTACGAATTTTGCACCCGACGGGCACAAACGCAACTCGACTGGGGATGCTCTCGGAGTTTTGACTTGTTATAAGAGTTGCACAAGGCACAATTCATACTTTTCTTTCCTTCAGCCATTCAAATGAGTTTTTCATTTGGGGCGTGTTGCCTTCGCCGTCGTCGTCGGCGTCGCTGCGATAAGAGCACACAGGGCAGGAGGTCAAAGTATATTTTTTGAATTGGCAAAACGTGCGGCAAATGGCTTAATTACAACTGAAGAGTCAACTTTGATCTTGACTTTTGTTGAACAGCTCATGTAATGAATGTTCGATATCTTAAATTAAAGATAACAAACAATCATTTTGAAATGAACAATAAATTTAAACTCATTTGGGTAAATGCATAAAGAACTCGTCTCAAGTGACCATGTAGAGAGACATTCAGGCGTGCCACTGAAATCGCAAGCGAATTAGAATTCCGCAGAAAGCAAAGGTGCCACAGAACCTCGAGAGATTTAATTTTTTTTAAACATTTCATCAACCTTTTCGAAGTAGGCTTCTAAGGGTTGACACCTTCTCAGATTAAATTACCCAAGGGTTTGTTTAGCAACTTCTTTAGTTTTATCATTGCAGAACAATAAGTTTTTAATTTTTTTCTTATTTTATTTATATAATTTAATTCATTTATATAATAATTGACTTTGTTTAGATACAAAAAATTTAAAAGCTTGTTTATTTCACGTAAAATTATTCTGCGAATTGACCTGTGGCACAGCGAATTGAAATTGAGGTAAAATTCAAGCGAAAGCGATTTCTGTGGCACCCCTGATTAACTCTTTAAATTTGACATACCTCTTAGTTAGACTAATGTATCATTTATTTTGCTTATTTTTAATTAGACCCCATTTATCGGCTTCCCTTTTTTCGCTAACATGGGGAAAAGGTAGATTTTTTGTTATAATCTTAAATATGAAGCAAAATATTTTAAGCTTTGCGAGTTTGCTAATTATACAAAAGTAAAATTAAATTTTTTTTCGTTTTTTCATTTGATCAGTCCCATCTGTTTCCGTAATCTACGATATAATTTTAATAAAATGTTATGGGAAAATATCAGCAATATTATCTACGGTATTGAATTAATCTTTTTTCTTAGTCATCGAACCTATAGTATAAATAGTTTGTCAATGTATACAAAATAATTATGGATGACAACAAAGTTTGTATTATGTTTCGACGAATATTAATATCAAGATCGATAAGCAAACTCAAATGCAATTCCATCTCACATTTCAAATGTGCAATAAAAATGCAGTATTATGAAATCAAGTGAGTTTAGACTTATAAACTCTTAGTATTCTCTTCATCTGCCCGGGCTTAAATTGTCACTTCTTACCTTTAATTTTCACTCTAATGCAAGTGCATTCTTACCTACATAAATGATCTATGACATTGTATATTTGTGATCGTTACCATGCAGGTAGAGTGTTGTTCTTTGAAACCTGACAGCTTTGTCTTCGCCCACATTTGTGGGCGTGCAAATGGGTCGCCCACCTGTATTTAAATGCGCATATTTCACAGTAAACATGACTTGACAACATGCCTGGCTTTTTCGCATGGTCTAAAATATGTAAACAAATAGTTTTGGCAATTGCCAAGTGGGGCATGTCAGGGCAACAGAACTTCACCTCTGTACATCTACATCTACACCTACATCTACACCTACACCTTCACCCCACAGCCCTACAGAACACAGAGCTGAAGAGGCATACAGGTCAGGCCCATCCCGAGTCCAAGCCACATGCAACACAACGACTGGATGCATGTTGTGGCATGTGTGGTTGTGCAACAGCAACAACTTTTGCAACATGCGACCAACGAACCAGACGACTCGACTCGACTCGACTCGCCTTGACTCTGCTTGGTTGGCTAAATAAACGAGGCCTTAAATCGAACTTTGTACACGGCTTGGGTCGTTCTGGATTGTTCTGGGTCGGAACATGGCCAGACTGGGCCAGATGCAGGGCCAGGGCAGCTAGTTGTTGGTAGCTGAATGCCTGCCTGCCTGGCTGCCTGGCTGCCGTCTCGTTTGAGGTTAACATAATTTAAGCTGCCACCCAAGCGGCTCTAACGACGCAGCCTGCGAGCCCGGCTAACTGCCTGGCCATTTAACATGTTGCCAACATGCGTGGCAATTTTGCAAATTATAAATTTTCCACCTGCGCAATATGCTGTACGCCAAAGAGACAGAGAGAGAGAGAGCGAGAGGGAGACGGGTTACACCGCCCACATAACTGTTGTTTAAACTTTTAAGCGCACACGCTTCCTGCCAACAACAACAACAACAACAACCACAATAGGAGTGGGAGCAACAACGACAACTATCCGACAATTGATCGTTGTTTCCGGATTGTTGTTACTGTTGTTGTTGTTTGTCGACTCGACTCTACTCGACTAGATTCAAGTTGGCTTCTTACGGCTGTCTGCCAGCTGAAATTAAGTCGACACCGGCACACAACACATCGTGTAGATAGTTTTACAGACATCACAGCAACAACAAGACTACAATACCTACAACCTACAACCTGCTTCCTGGAACATGGCCTCTGTAAATAGGGCTGCCTTTCATTCATGGCATTCAAATAGTTGCGTGTACAACACGGCGTATGACGCTTGTTTCAGAAGTTGGGCTGAAACCTTTTGCACCTCTTAGTTCGTAAACAGGATCTATGCAGAGATGTTTAACACTGTTTCAACTATTTCTTGAATTTATTTATTTAAGATGAGAATCAAAATGGAATGAAGTGAATCTCTTTAGCATTTCTTGCCAGCTTTATCGCCTACATAAACCAATTTACACATTCTTGTATTTATTTAAATGTTCAATTTGAAATAAATTCACCAAGAACCAGAAGGTTCATCAATATTTCAAGTGAAGAGAGACTGACCCTCGTGCTAGAAATTTGCATGAAACAAAACGGAAAACGGCAGCAATTTGCGTAAGAGCAAATTAAATATTGTAACTGTAAAATAAATCTGATATGCAATATATTGAAGCCAAAGTGCAAAGGACAACAGGACGACAGCAGGCAACAAGGCAACAAGACAACAGAGGAATCGAGCCGAGGATGCTTCCGTCGACCGACTGCATAAACAAGAAGACTGCAGAAAAATATAAACAATATGCAAAACATGTTGAAGACGTGCAGGCCGAGAGCCTGGAGACTGAGAGTGAGATTGGGACTGAGACCTGAGGCGATTGCAACAAATGTCAAGTATACGCACCGAGGCTCTGCTTTTGTTATTTGTTACATAACTTTGCATACAGTCCGACAAAAAGACAGACAGACAGACTGAGAGAAGGAGCAATCGTAACTGGTAACAAGGTCAACATTTTGCCATCAATTTAACATCAAATGGCCATAAATCTCCGCTGCGTATTTTCCATAAAATACTCGTATTGAATAAAAGATGCTAAATAAATATTTAATATACATAAGCGACAACAAGCTGTTCCCCTCAAATATTGAATCAATTGCGAGCCAATAAAAACTGAGTTCCATTCAAAGTGAATCAAACTTCTGGAGTATCGACTAAGTTTATGTCTCGATTGCGACATTAATTTGCATTAAATAAACGTCACTCCCCGTGTCAAGGAGAGGGCAAAATTAGGGCAGGACTCCCTTTTCACTTTGATTTACGTTGCATCAATATCAATCGAATGTCAACAGACAAAATATACTTACTATATATACGCATAAGATGGATACATACATTTGATATATTTTGCATTTAAAAGCATTTCTCTGCTTCTACTTTTAAGTGATTTTTTTGATTGTTTGTCTTCCAGTTGCCTTCTGTTTGTCCCCGTCGCGACGCAGAGACAACGCGACAGCGGCGACAAAGTTAAAATATTGTATTGAGAATGGAATTCATTAAGACTATCGCAACCACATTCTGATGTGAGTTGAGGATACAGGGTGCTCAGTCAGACAGTTTGTAGGGTGGCTGATAAAATTTCACGACAATAAATTGATGATATTTTAATAAGTATATTTAATTATATATAAACTTTCAACCAACTTGATTTTCTCAAGTTCGATTCTAGAATAAAAATGTCAAATAATTAGTAAATTGATTTATCCCAAATGATATATAAGTATATTTGAAAAATCATTTCAAGTTAAATTAATGGAAATAAGAAAAAGGAATTTTATATTTGTAGATGTGCTTGGAAATGAAAGTAATGAATTTTTTATCGAAAATTGTGAATTGTTCTGATTATTAAATATATCTACTAAGTTATATTTTCAGTTTTATTTCAAATTTATTTTTTAGTATAAAGTGAAGATTGCCCTCTGAATTGTTAATGTATTTTGGAGTCTATTTATCAGTATGTATTTCCATCACACCCTCGTCACTTAAATCCATTCACCGAGCTTTGACCAAACATTTTTGCGGATCTCTCAGCAATCCGCACACTTAAAATATTTACGCAATCAAAATTAATGCAACTGTCATGTTCTCGTCCCCCCCTCCCCCCCTTCACCCCCTCGCACTCACCAAATGTATTTAGCGTTAAATGCAAATACACTTTAGAATTGCAGTCAACCACAGAATCCCTCTGCTTGTCCTTCTCCCTCCCTTTTCCATTTGTTCTCTCCCCTTTCCCTGAGTCAGCAACACACACACACACACACACACACACATGCACACGTATTCCCGTTACAATCCCGGGGCTGATGCGTGTTTAAATTTAAACAGTAAAACCAAACTCATTACCAACAACAAGCGAGTGTCCTGTACTCGTCGTGCGTTCGTCGTTGTCAAATTACCAAAATGTCCTTTTGCGCAATTTTGTGGACATTGGAAATCGCTTTGATTGAACCGCATGCAATGCCGGCCAGACAACAACTACAATAACAACAGTGGGGGAGGTAGGATACTACAATGGCCGCACATAAAACAAACAGGCCACGTCCTGGCAGTCTCCTCGCCACGTCCACTTCCACATCCATGTTCAAATCCACTTGCAATTGCAGCTGTAAATGCGCCTCGATGCACTTACACGCATTCCAGCTTCAGTTCGATGTGTAAATCGTCCATGCGGATGCGGATGCGGATTGGGGATTGGTTTTATGTCGCTTGCGCCCCAATGGAGACGCATTTTACTGCCCTGCTAATCTCTGAGCGATTCAATGCAAAGTAAAAGCGAAAGCAAATTCGGCCAACTGCAGCCAGGGGGGAGAGGAGAGGAAAGAGCGGGGGAACGGTTTGTCGGCCCAGCAAGTTGACTTTGAAAATCAATTAACAACATCAAACAGACACTGTGGACCCTGACGTGGACAGCTGTCGACTCAGGGATCTGGCAACCACCAAGCGAGCCACCCAAACCACCCCAACCACCTCGAGAGTGTGTAAATTGCAACTGTAAATCAAATATGACAACGCAGGCAATGCACAATTTGCATGTGTGTCAGTCACATTAATTGTCCGCGCCAAGTGGGCGGGCCAGAAGGGGGCGTATTTTATTGTTGTGTTAATGAGTGTGCATAGCATCGCCGTGGGCCACACGGCGGAGAAGGGGCTCAGCTATCTCTATGGACACTGCAATTTGCTGATGTGACAGAAAAATATGTTGCCATAAGTCGAATGGCGAAAATTTTAATTAATTATATATAAAAGTTGCTAAAATAAAGGGCATTAATTGGATATTAATTGCATAAATGATGAATAGTTGCCAATGCTGTTTAACATGGAGATGGAATTGAGAGCTCTCGTTCTGCTCTAATGAGCAGTCACTCTATCCCAAATTCAGCATAAAGATCTGTGACTGGAGACTGTCTGCCTTGTCTAACTTGTTTGAGGTCAATGTCCACTCGTTGAAGAAAAACATTCGCAACTTTTCTAATTAAACGAACAACAACTTTATTCAAGCAACTTAATCAACTGGCAAAAGGCATAAAAACAAAACACAGACTCCACTCACAAAAACATTTGTACACACAACAAGATGTGTCCATTCACTGCGCAGAGACACAAATCTATGGGTAATAAAATTATTTACCCTACAAAAACTGCACAATGCGAAAAAATGCATGGAAATTTATGATCACGTAGCTGACATAAAATGTTTCGAATCCGAGAATGGGGAATGGGAGGATGAAGGAGGAACGCACTTTGCATGCAGCTCGCAGCGAGCATGACGTGATAATTTACTTAACGGCCTAAGCCCCCTTTCAACGCCCCCTCTCTCTCTCTACTTGTACCCCCTTCGACACGCCTCTGGCTGACGTGACGTGGAACTTCACTACTCGCCCCCTTGCTCCAATCAGAGACACTTTACAAGGCTGCAAACATCAGATTTTATGATGTCTAGGCCATAATTATGCACGATTCGTTGGGAATGCCACGAACTTGGAGTTATAGGTCTATGGAGTTGGTTTATCAGCGACAATTTTAATGGGTAATTTATGGTTGAAGCTAATAAAAGTGTGCGTTGAGATGCAGTGAAATGTTTCATGGGCCCAATACGGCAAGATATTGGAGTTAGTAATTGGAGCAATAATAATAAACGGATATGACAAACTTAAACGGAAATTCAGTTAATTTGATCAGCCTTTAATACGAGTCCTGGCTGGGAGTGTGAGTGTAGACAATCGTTGACCCTCGGCTGGATCTTTGATGTGGGAGAAACGGCTGACAAACAATGTCTGAGCTAAGCTAAAACTAAGTGCAATTAAACCTAAACCGCATTATCTCCTTCCCATTCGCTTATCGGACTGACTGTTTATGTGCTAAGCTCTCGACTTGGGGGTCATCCCGCCATGTCTGCGGTATGTGGAAGCATTTTCCCATAAGACCTCTCCTTATTGCCATCTTTGCTGTCGGACTAGACGCCATTTAGACCAGGCCAAAGGCCACAAAGAGCTGAGCTGTCGACTGTTCGCTTCGTTCTGTGGTGATAACTGGAAATTAATTAAACGCAGACGCGAATTAAATTAAAATAAAACCGCTAAGACGCAGACTTAAAGACTAGCAAGGGCTATTAATAATGGTATCACAGACTGATAGATCCATGCTACTTTTGACCAACTTTAAGGGCCACCCGATAGTCAACAATCTCCCTCGCCTGATTTCACGGCTCTGCGGTTCTGCGGCTCTCTGTCGCCTTCCCCCAACGTTTGACGTCTGTTTCCGCTGCTTCTGCTGTTTTTTGCATTCACTGCAAAGGCATAACAATAAACGGGGCCCAACCAAGTCCACAACAGAGAAAAAATAACAAAAACAAAGCAAGAGCTCCACGGATAAAGGCCAGAGGGCTAAGGCGAAATGAAACAAAACGAAACGAAACGAAACAATTGCAACAAATGCAACTCTGGCTGGGACTTTCCACTTCCGGCTGCACTAAAAGTTTAAATTCATTTCCGTTCGGGCTTAGATTTTTGCGAAAAATTAATTAGAAGTTGCACAAACACGCGAAGAGCTAAACTGTAGTTATCTTTGAGTTCGATGCCAAAAGGATTTTGTTTGTTTTATTTTTCTCTTTCTTTGCTTTCTATTCTCTGATCCCTCCGACCATTTCCACTTTTATTTCACACCATTTATGTGCTTATCTTTGCCTCATTTGCGACAATTTGTTGGACACTTGGCAGAGATCAGACCCCAAAAGGCATTTTACCGGATGACAAATGACTGCAGCTTCATTTATCAGTTTGTTTTCCAATTGGTGAACAGGTGAAAGAATTCCAGTAAACACGTTCCTCTTTCCATTTTCCCGTATGCAATTAGTTGCAATTAATTAAGATTAAAATAGTTCCCATTAGGAGTAAAGTTCACATGTCGACTAGACAGACAAATTTCATTTCCCATACACGACTAGATTTCTACCAGCTGACAGAGACAAATGGCTAAACTCATGGCGGGTTCCCTTAGTATAACGATGTAAAACTGTGTTATTCCTTAACCTACACATATTTAAAGTAATAGTATCAACAGTAATATGGTCTCTCATTTCTTTCGTTTTAGGCCTGAAAGATCCAAACTTGGATAGGCATACCAGTAAAGGTAAGTCTTTAAGATGTTGTTTCATTTAATAAGAGACCATCTCGAATCAAAAATTAATTAAAATCCCACTTAAATATAAATTGTCTAAATTATTACAAACCAAAATTGGTTGCTCAAAGAGCACCACAGTAACCCGAACGAAACCCACACGCTTCGCCACAATAACTATAAATTCCCGGGCCCCGTCGTCAACCGCATGGATGGAACCCTTTGCCAGAATTCAAGGCGTAAAGCAGCAAGCAGCCTCTTTAAAACGCAATCAAGCTGAAAATTAATTAAAATTTTAAGCGGGATATGAAAATAATGTGCAACCGAAAGAAATTACACACACACACACACACACACACACAGACACCAAAATAGGACCATCATCTCAACATGCACCTCACCCAAAGACTCCCCCTTCACAACTTTCTTCCACTCCAAGCAGAGTTTAATTTAAAACTCACTTGTTACATTTTTAGACGGTGACTTCGACATTTCTTCTTCAGCTCCAGTTGAAGTCCCAGTTCCATAGACGTCGCGTCGTCGCCTTCGCAGTTGGTAGTCGTCTCGATTTCATTAAAAATGTTTTTATGCTCGCATTATCCTTTTACTTTAGCGTCGACTTCACGTCTCCCTCGCTGTTTTAGTGAGCAGTTTAATTTGACTATGAAACGGCAGCCGCATCCTTGACACTTTCGCTTTTCCATTCTCCCATTCCCCATCCCCCATCCCACCATCCCACCATTCCCCCGACCATCTTATTTCGCGTCCTTTCCCCAGGTGTTTCCTCAATCGTGCTTACCCCTTGCCATTGGCTTGTTTTAAGCAGCTTAAGCTTGTCGTTGACGTCCTCGTTGTTGTTGTTGTTGTTGCTGACGTTGTTGTTGTTGATGTTAAAGGGCTCATAATTTCACGCTCGACGCACACACGCTTCCCTCTTGCCGAGCTGCACCTTCACCTGCCACTCGGTCGTGGCCTTTAGCTGAAGTGTTCCCACTGAGTTGTGTGTGTTTGTGTGTGTATGAGTGTAAGTGTGTGTGTGTGTGCGTGCTGCCACAATTCTCACCAACATTTTCACTGCTCTTGGCTTTGAGTTTTTCGATTCAGAGAGAGAAGACATCACTTCAAATCCAATAAACTTAAGTGCGCCGCCGTTGACGTTGGCCTTCTCATCATCCTGGACTTGATCCCTGTTACGGCTCTGCTTTTGGCCATCGCTTGTTGGCTTGTTGTCGCTGCATGCCACACGATTCTTTGTTTAGTTTCGTGGATGCACTACAATTCAGGCATATTTCCAGTGCATTCAAGTTCGACTCGCTGCTCAACTGAATAGGTTTATTGATGCTCCACAATTTGGAGATATTCCCAGCTTACTCTTGATGAACCAAAAAGGTTTTCTAGAGTTTATTCTAAGCTGGAGCTGTTCCTAAAAATACTTTAAGTGCGACTATTAATTTTACTTAATAAAATAATAATATTTAACTCAATATTGAATTTGAAATCAGAACACTTCTTGCATGTGTGATGACTATAAAAATGATTTGCCTGAACTCGCAGTTTTTAAATGGATTGGTCTGTCGGGCAAATGTGATGAATGACTGCGGCCTTGGATGTGGCAATGTCATTGCAGACTCGCAAAAAGAGAGTCATAAAAAGAAGATGGTCTTGTAATTATTCTGGAGTAACTTAATGGATTCCTTTTGGACTCTCCTTTAACTACCAATGAGTCAGACCTTAACTAAAATTTATGCCGTAGGCAAAAAACTCATCACATGTTTTCACCCCATACATAGTCAAATGTGGCACTTTAATCTCATAAATCAAACGACAACAACAAGTTGGGGCAGGAATATAAGGAGCAACAGGATAACATTCAGAGACAGAGAGAGAAAAAGAGAGATAGACCGCACATATCATAACATTTAACATATTTCACTTAGGCAAACATTTAATCCTGCAACTTGTCTGGTGTCTACCTGGTCGTCCTGCTCGTCCTGCTCGTACTGCCATCAACATTCTCATTTCCTAGCGAAGTTTTATTTTTATTTCTTATTACACCTTATCAAATAATGAATATCAAATGTAATGCTTATCATTTATTTGCCAGGGCGAAACCAAAATGTATTTCGATGGGGGCTGCCAGGTGCTGGGAACTGGGAACTGGCGGCAACATATTATAATATTTACTTAATTTTCATTTCTAATTTTTTTGGCCTGGCATGAGGCATATGAAATTGCTACCAGACCAGACCAGACCTTGGCCATGGCCAGAGACGGAGAAAGAGACGGAAATGTGGATCGAGTCGAAGGAAAAAATTGCTGCATAATAAGCGAAGCTCATAGCGAAAGTTGTTGTGGCCAAAAGTCAAGTGGGGAATGGGATCGGGTGGTTCTTTGCCTTGGAGTGGGGACAGTGCCTCAGCACAGGGTGGCTTCTGTCATTCCTTGCAGGTGACTTAAGCCGCCGTCTAAAGCGATAAGCGAGAGTATTTGAATTTTTAATAAAATGAAATGCGAATCCCTCCAAGTTTGGTTCGCCCCATCCACTCTTTGATTCATTTGCCACTTGTGCAGAAGCAGCCACAAAAAAATTATTCAAATTCGGTTTTGTAGTCGCCGCCATTTTCTTGTCACTGGCTGTGAAAACTCACAGCTTTTCCCGCCCCTTCCCCCAATGCCCGGCACATTTCAGCTAATCTTTTGGTCAGCCAACAATGACACCTCCCGACTCCCACAATTACAACTGCCCCTCTGTCTGTATGCCTGTCTGTCTGTCTGTCTGTCTGTCTGTCTGACTGTCTGTCTGTCGCCTTGTTGTCTATTCGCTTTTTGAATATCCAATTTGAATGCTTCGTGGTTTCCCCATCCCCATATTCGTGGCGGGTTTCCCTACGATTTTTTGGTGCCAGCCAATATTATTTTATTCATGCCATCGTACGTATTTGTCTTTTTCGCACTGTTGCCATCTTCGTTCTCGTTTTCTTTATTGTACTTGAAAAATCGTAATTAGAAGGTAATGTATTCAAATTGACTTTCATTTCCGTTCGTTCGTTCGTTTGTTTTTCCTTCGTTGTTCCTCATCAAGATTTTGCGCTTTTCGTGGGATGGTCCCGCAACTTCTTCCTTCTTTCTGGCAATCGAAAGCTCCAACTTGACAATTGGTCGATAAGCTAGAAGCGAAAATGATATTATCTAGCTACTAAGCTGGTAATCGCCAGAGATGTCAGAAAGGGAATTACCTCATTGCTTAGGTTACCAAATAAATATTGATTCTGGCAGCTACACTTTTTGTGTTGGACCCAATTTGGGACTCCCAAACTGCGAGGATCGACTGCACAAGGAATTACACGTAATACCAGTATCTATCAGATACTTTTGCTACCATATTTCAAAATCTTTGTTTGCTCAGCCAAGGAAAGAAAAGTTTCTGTCGAACAAAAAGTAACTGAACGTGCGGCGGCATTAAAAAAAAAAACACGAGGCAAAGCCAAAGAATAGCAAATGGAAAAGAAATAGAAAAAGAAAAAGAAATGGAAGAAAAAGCTGCATCTAGAAACTGAAACTTTCGCAGGAGAAACCGTAAAGAATTCAACTAATAAAAATCAGGCACTCAAGTGCGAAAAAATCGCGAAAAGCATCATCAAATAATGTGCCACTCAAGCCGAATGCCAAGCGTGGCCAGCCTCAGTCTCATCCCCCGCCCAGCCCAGACCTTGGCCCTGTCCCCGTCCCCGTCCCCGTCCCTGTTCCCTCTCCAAGCCGGGGAAAAGACAAATAGAAAACAAAAGTAAAAAGTAAGTTGAAATAGAACTATGCTACGCGCAGTTGGTGAAAAGTTGTGCCGCCAACCCGAAGCCCCCAAATAATACAAAATTGCCAAGGAATGCAGCCACACACCCCGCCCCGCGATGGGCCCCCACGCACCCGTGAACCGCCCCTGGCTGCGGCTATACGTCATCAGGGCAAACTTCGATGGGTTAGCCAAGGCGCGCTGTCTCCATTTTTCGGGCTATCGGGTGTGCGGGGAGTGCGGGGAGCGGATGCGTTGGCCACATATTTCCGCCGCCACGAAGCGTGCTAGGTATTTTCCCCAGTTAGTTCGAGCGTGTGTGCGTAACGGAAAAGCAATTTTCCTTTGTGTCGTGCTCAGGTTTCAGCTAGGATTGTTTTCGTCGTCTACGTTTCGTTTTCCGCTTTCCGTGAGTGTTTTTCCTACGCGCTGCATTCAGCTGGCAAATTTGTTGCAGCAGAAATAAACACTTTATTAAATGCATTGGAATAAAACTCCTATTCTTTTTTCTTGTTTGTCTTCTCCAAGTGATTCACTCTTTACTCACATGTGAGGATAAGCTGCAGGGATAAAAACTTGCCAACTTCTTATAGCGCAAAGTGAATTTGGTGCTAAGCTCAAGAAAGAGTGTCGCGTCTGTGCTCCAAACTGGATTAAAGTGTGAACTACAAATTCAAGTATTTTATTCTTATTATAAGTAACAACTCATTTAGGAAATCATTTGCTAAATCGAGATTATTAATATTATTTAAGAAACTTAATTTCTCTGTCAATAATTTTATTACAACTGAATTGAAATGTAGAATTTGTGGAACCAAACTTAATGCAGATTTTTATTTAAAAATTAAAATGCGTTTTCCCTAACTAAGTGACTGATTGGCAATAAACAGTGCCTTAAAATATGGTTTGAGCACAACGAATTGCAATTTAAAATGTTTCAAAATGTTTATCAGCTATTATATGTTGCTGGGAGTTATTATTTTTGTTTGTTGATACCATTTGACAATGATCTTTGGAAATACAAAATCTTTCCGAGTGCAGACTTCGACTAAATTTAGTCATCTACGAGTATTCAATTTATGATTTAAGTATTTATTTACTTTTTGCATTTGCCCCCAATCCAAGGCACAACCTCTGTGATGCCCCACTACACACACACACACACATTCACACATACGGATAATCGAAGGCAGGAATCAAATTATGCTAGAATTGAGATTGATTTTTTATTCAATTTTAATGCGACAAACGAAGGCAGATAAACAGACACCGACACCGACACCGACACCAACATCGACTTCGACAGCAGAATCAGCTCTGATACGGGCACACACATGTCCCCTTATTCCTGATTCCTGCTCCCTTTTCACAGTTCCCAGTTCCCTGGCCCGTGGGCCCATGGGCCGATGGCGTCGGTTTGGTTCGTGGCCCTATATACCCAGTTACAGGGTGCTTCAAATCAGAGCCAAACACGTGGCCATGGCCTCTGCTGCTCCTCTCCCGCTCTGATGCTGTGCATCGCTGGCTGGGGAGAAATTATAGCAACGATGGGACACGGGGGAGTGCCACTGGATTAGGTCGTTGCTGGCTGTCGTCGTGGTCCTTATGGGAAACTTTTTGAATATTACAACATAAATCGATTAGCTTCCAGCAATCTGCATCACATGTGTGTGTGTGTGTTTGTCTTCTCTCGATGTGTGTGTGTGTTGTCACTGATTGACACTTGAAGCACAATTTTTTGCTTTCTACTTTTTGCTGTTTGCTGTCGTCCATTGATATGCGTCTGCCACTTGACTTGACTCCAGTCAACGATGGCTCACAGAGTTCATCTCCAGCTCCAGCTCCAACTTCAGCTTTCTCTCTTTCTCTCTGTGTGTGTCTCTTTCTTTTAGCTGCGATGTGGTGACGACTCATCAATGGCTCTTCATCATCATCCAGGCAAATTGGCTTTCAGTTTTGGCCCTCGGCTTTGGATCTATCGACGTGTGTGGTGCATTATTATAGACGACCTCGATTTCTAGCATAAATTGTAAGGAAATTAAACATTGCATGGAGGTGGAAAAACTGAAGCTGCAGGGGAAATTGTCATGTGATAATTGTTTTATATCTTAGCTTAGCAGAAATTGAATATTAATTGATAATGTGGGTCAACAGTTTGACATTATTGCTTATGCTACGCACTGTTAAGAAGACACTTTCTCATGGGGGCAATTCTTTAATCAGTCTGGCAAACAGATGATATTTACCGTGTAGATTATCCCATTTCTGGTTGCAACTAAATTACATTGCAATTTAGATCACTTCACGTCGTCATCATCGCCAGCTGTAGCTCTCCAATCAATCCCAGAGGCCTTTAACCAGTCAACAAATCTGCTAAGCAAATATACGCCCAAAGGCCTTAACCTCAGACAAAATTCGAGTATAACAGACAAACTGCAATTAGCGCACACAAAGCGCAAACACGACCAAAATTGAGGAGGAACATCAGTTTATCAGTTCAGGGGTGGCTTCTGGTTCGATTCCCCAGTTCGACATCTGTAATTTTACACAAATTAAAAGCAATGCGACGCGAATTCAGAATCGAACATTGCAGGCGAAATCTAAAGGTGTAGTAAATAAAACCTTCCCTCTGTGAATCTGTGTGTGTGTGTGAGTCTGGGCTAGACAGACAAATAAGGGGCATATAGGGATGGGATGGGAGTTATCAATTGTCTTGGCAACAGACAACTGAGAATTGAGAACACAGAGCAGCCCAAATCCCGTTGTGCAATATTCAGTCAAATTTTGCGCTTTAAGCAGAAGCCGCAGTTCATTCAGCTTTGTAGTCCAATTAAATGCGCTGAAGGGTTTACCTTCAGAAGATTCATTGCAATTCCAACTCCAACGTCCTTCGTCCTGTTCCTTTGTAGTCCCTTCGACATTTTTGTAGTTAGTTCTGAAGCGCTACCTGAGCTGTGAATTGAGTTTCATGCTCCGATGGTCAGCAATTTGTTGTCGCAGCAGTTAGCTTTGACTCTATTTTCATTTTCCCTTCCAACTCCATTTCCATTTCCACATCCACTTCCGTTACCATCTCTATTTGTACTTCTAATTCCACTTTCGCTTTGCTTTTGACTTTAAGCTTTAACTGTTCATTTGCCGTGGCCATCATCACAAATTGTTGACATTATTTTCGGCCTCATCATGACAAAGTGTTTTGGCTTCACTTTTGTTTTTGTCCTTTGCTTTCACCACGCTTCACTTTCCTCTTTCCGCGTTGCGTGGGAAACTTTCTAAACATGTCAAGTTCTCATCAGCATCAGGATCTCCGTCTCGTCCTTCTCGACTGGTTGTAATTATCACGCTAATGAATCAAGTGTACTCGCTTGTAACTAATTGATATGTGAAAGTGACATGGCTTTTTATTGTTCCAGGGGTTGCTTGAACCCGATAAGCAACCAGGCCAAAACAAAGTTCTCGATTCTGCACTTTTTGTCATTCTCGGGTCACGTGTGTGTAGTTTATACATACAATACAGTGATTTTCTGCGCTAATTTGCATGAGCATTTTTCAGATTCTCTTTCTAAATCAACATCAATATTTATGCAGCTAATCAACAACACACAAAATTAAACCAAAAGGCAACTCGTGAAATGGTAAGAACAACAAACCAAAATCCAATCCAATCAAAAAGTATTCAGGGGTTAACACTGTAAAGAGAGAGAGAGATAGAGAGTGAGTGTGAGATTCGTGGAGAGAGAAAGAGGGTGGCAAATCGAAAAACTTCATTAGAAATTTGTTTGGCGCCTCTGACATTTTCATGGCAATTGTCTTTAACTTTTTACTCGTGTTAACTTTGCCTAAATGAATTTTCACAATTCCTTCTACTTTTTTTTCAGCCCCAATTGCGGAACGTCCTTAACTTTTGGGACGTTTTACTTTTATTTCTGTAGCACATTTTTTGGCATATGGCCCAGGGGAGTTGAGAGCTTGTTAAGCGACTTTCGTTCAGGTGACGACGATAGCGATGATGATGTTAATGCTAATGATGATGATGTTGATAATGATAATGATGCTCATCCACTGATGACTTGAGGTCCCCAGAGTATTTTGTCAGTAATAAATGTGATTGTTTTCGCCAAAGGCAACGCACTCGACGAGTATTATTTATATTTATGTTATTTAGCATAAACAACTTTGCTTAAATTGCACAAACTTTGCATAAGCCCTGATCCTGATCCCGATCCGCCCTGCCCTGCCCTCCACTCACAGCGGCAATCAATTTCAATTTTAAGCCCTTTACAGGAAAGACAACGTTTTTAATTAATCGTCGGATTACCAGGAGCTGCCCAGCCGCCCAACTGTCCACAGTCAACGTGGTCGCAGTCCTCGCCAGCGGTTTACACTATGGTCTACCCTCCAGCTGTCCATTTTTTCATTATCTGTGCGATTTATTCTATTTTTGTCGCCCAAACGAGCGACTCAACTAAACGAGCGACAAATTGCCAGAGACTCCGCCGCTTCGTCCTGACGATGATGAACTTTTATTGTTCCGGGCCGCGCTTAATCCTTTCACGCTTTGTCATCAATGCGACGGCACAAGCCGCACTTCTGACGGATTTTCGAATAGTTTGCATCGTCCAATCATGCCATATGGTCCAAGGAGCACTCCAGAGCCATGGAAACGTGTTGCCCGTGGCGCAAAAAAAAGACTGCACTCATTTTATTTTACTCGAATTGTGGTTTGCTGTTTTACGAGCTTCGTTGCAAATCTGTTTTGAAAGCCAATAAATCTGAATTATTGGCCTCTTGCCAGATATCATCTCTGTCTATCAGAGTCTCTCTTTATCTGTTTTGTGTCCGTTTTTATGAAGTACTCGAAATTCGATTCATATTTAGCCTGTGAATGAATTACAATTGGATGCAGACAAACTCTTATACCGGGTATGACTTGGACAATAGTTGCGGTTGCTAAACTGGGTCTATCTTTGTGGAGCTGTCAATGATTCGACATTCGGTAGATTCCAAGTATTTGCTAATCACCAACCACCGCGTCGAGTACTCATCTTTCTCCCTTGAGCCATGTCCATGTCCATTAGACCCCCACTTCTGTGCCTCTGCCCCAATTATCAGCACAGTCCATCAGCAATTGCCGAAAGCGAAAGTCATAAATTACAGAAGGTGCTAAAAACCACACAAAACACATACAAAAATTGTTAAAAATAATGACACATTGCCCACATCTCCATTGGGTCATCAGCGGAATCGGCACATAAAAGGCAAGGATGGGCTTCGCTTGATTCCGGATTGGATTAGATTGGGGTTGAGTTGTCCACTGGGCAGTCAGTTCACTCATAACACGACGACATCATCGTCAGCATCATCATCATCCGTTCCCAGCATCAGGAGTCTCGTTAGAGGCGCAAATCTGCGCTGTGGGCGATGTTATTGTAACAATCGACACCCGACGCGTTAAACACACACGAAATGATTGCCAGGGAGATGTCGAGGCAGAGCAGAGTGCAGACTCAGAATGAGAGTGAAAGGCAGGGGGAGAAGGAGGGGCATTGCCCGTGGCGTTTCGGTTTTGACCACACAGCCATTGCTCACCGGGGTGTTGACAATTCAAACGCAATAATTGCGACTGCGAACCGCACGGCGCTCGACGGGATTGAGAAAAGGTGTGTGTGTGTGTGTGTGTGTGTGTGTGTGTGTGTGCCATGAAAAGGTGTCCCTCGTCCTGCCAGGACGCGTGTGCGTCGCGTCTCGCCTTTGGCTCGTTATTCGTTATTTCGTGTTTGACACAATGTCAACTTTGTAATAAGTTTTGCTTTCGCTCGCTGCGCATTCGGCGACTACTAAAAACATAAAAAAAATCAAGTTGGGTAATGTTGGCAATGGCAGTTGCAGTTGCTTTGATCTCTGCTGCCAGTTTAGGGTAGTTTTGCACCCCGGCACACGGGATGAACGTCGCAGTTTTAATGAACCCTCCACGTTTCCTTTGCGAGGTCCTTGTTGCTGATTTCTGATCCTGTTGGCATTGTGGCCATTGTTCTCGCACTCTCGCATTCATCATTTGCCTTTGAATTCGCTTTTTGTCTGCTGTTTATTATTAGCCTGGCAAACACATCCGCCGATCTGCTTTTTGCCCACCATTGTTGGGCATCGCTCAATGTTGGTTTAATGAGTTGAATATGTCAAATGTCGCCCCCTGCTCGATTCATTGTTGCGTTTTGCCTGTCGCCTGACAGGGGGACAGGCAAATGTAGTCATTATTATTTGAAATTACGCAAAACATTTGCAAAGGAAATCGAGAATGTTTCACATTTAGTTGTAGAACCAAATCAAGGGAAACTTGAGATATTTCGTTGTGTATCTTAACAGACTCAGAGTGTTTTCTGATCCCCCATATCTTGGCGCGACAAAGTCATATGGAAAGCTCCTTTCAAGGACATGGTGCAGAGACTAGGAATTCGCATAAAACGCATTAGCATTGGGACACTTGAACAGATGTCCTCGCATTTGAAATTCACAAAACTAAAAGCGATGCGCTGTTGACAAATCCGCAAGGGTAGAACTTGGTAAGACAAAGAGGATTCCCGGGTTGCCCAACACCTCACCATGCTTGGCTAGTATCTAGTATCTAGTACTCGTATCTAAGCCAACTGAGTGCCAATGACAGACAGTCAGTCGGTTGTTGTCACCCTCTGGACTCTGGACAGAAATTCGCACAGCTGAGCGCTGTTAATTCCTGCCGTTGAATGCGACGACTGCAGAGTGCGACAATGCTCCCCAAACGGCTTAGAGGTGAGCCGGCGAAGTTGAGAAGAAGTTGCCAAAGTCTGTCGCGTCTCTAATGCATGTCGGCATTTACATAATTCCCCTGACGAGAATCGAGGCAGCACTTGACTCGAGCCAAGCACCCAGAACGAGAACAACAAACCGAAAACCCAAAACCAAACCAGAAACAGAATTAGAATTAGAAGCAGAAGGAGAAGCAGAAGGAGAAGCAGAAGGAGAAGCAACCCAGTCGAAGTCAGGCAAATATCAATTACAATCACGCAATCTGTACAGGGAACTCTTTGGATCAGGGACAACGGCCAGCGAGAGAACAACAAGCAAATTAATTGAAATCAATGCAAATGCTGGGCTGAGGTTGTTGGAAACCCTCAAGGGTTGTGTTCAGTTCAGTTTCGTTCTGGTTTTTCAATTTCTATAGGCAATCGCATTTGTCAGCGGCTTAAGTCTGTGCACCGTTCATCGCTCACTGCTCGCCACATCCTCCCCTGCCATTTATACTCAAGGACATCAGGACACCAGGACACAAGGCCACCAGGCCACCATGGGCCATTGTTGTCAAACATGTCAAAGCAATCGCAAACATTTGGGCTGCTTTTAATTTATCAATGCAAGTTGATTCAGTCATTTTTTCTCTCGCTCCGCGCTTGATCTATGGATTCCATTTCGCGGTTTGCTGAGCACATGCAGGAAGATAACGCGCCGATAAGCAACAACAGTGTCCTGGCAGCAGCTCATCTGCCATTCCACTCGGCGGTCTCTTTGTGTGATAAGTAACTCATTTGGTCGCCGGCGGGTTTGTCCAATATGTCCTTAAATTCTGCTGTGTTGCTGTTAAACCCGCGGTGGCTTCTGTGGGTTGCACGTCCCTCGATGGAACAGCTTGTCTTCGTACCTGATGACACTCTTCAACATATGCCATCAAATTGTTGTATTCAAATCGTAAACGGGTGAAATGAAATTCGCGTTGATTAGAATGGGTCCATTTAAATTAATTGTACTAGAAAAACTCAACAGTTGCCTAATCTCTTTTCACACTTTTCACGCTTTATATCGAAATACATGTTTTGTAACCAGGAAGTTATTCCGAAACGAATGTTGGCTTTAAATTTCGATATGTTTTTGTTTTGATAGGAAAAAATCGTTACAGTCGAGCATCGACTATTTACCAATATCCTCAACTAGTCATTTAATTAAAAACATTACGTACATACGTAGATTTTCCGAACACAAGCATTTTAGTGCTTTTTTCTCCACATATTTTTAAGTTGTTACTTACATAATTTCTCTGCTTATTATTTGAACGATATGAAACTTGCTGAAAAATAGATAAAAACTGCTTATTTGAAATATTGTCTTACAACACTTAATTTATTTAATTTTATTCTTTTTTTTTTTCAACTTTTATACAAAGCTCAAAACTTTTTTCCCCATTTTAAATGGGCTTTGGTAAAAGAAAGTAAATTAAAGCTATGTACATATGTTGCTAACCTAAATTTAGTGCCATCTACAACACTCTACGTAGATTCTACTTTCTTTCTAAAGCATTTTGTTAAATATTAAAAATTAATTTTTGTTTCCAATAAAATACCGAAAAAAAATTTACATTTTTAATAATTGAATGAAAATTAGAAAAGTGTAGAAAAAGTAAGAAACCTTTCTACTGGAAAGCGGATAAAAGGCACCAATCAATTGTTTTTTTAGAAAGCTATATAAGGTGGACATATATCATTAAGCTCTTGATGTTGTTTAACATTTCTTCTGTGCCATTTTACAGTTTAAAAAGCTGGGTATCCATTCATTTATTGGCTTTTCATCTGCTCGATTTGCCTATCGACTTTTGTTGTGCTCTTTCGGATCCTTAAAGGTCAGTTATGGCCCAATACAATAGCAATTTCCGACACATCAGAGGCCGTAAAAACGTTTGGCAACACGCGTCGCGGTTTAAAAACCAATGTCAATAAATTTTCACTAGAACGAATTTATTGGTAAATCCCCCTGGCAAAGGGGGTCTTTATGACAGGGCCACAGGGCACGATTCAACTCGTTGACGACGCGGAAATTGGCGGCGCGTCTAAATGTCAATAAAGAGCGCACATTTTGTAGCAAACGCTTTTTAAGTATTGGCCACAGTCAAGGAAATCTGGCCGAAAAGCGGGCGAGCATCATGTATGGGGATGTCTGAGAATTGCCAAGTGAGGCGCGCGTCGTTTGGCGACAGAATAATGACATCAAATCACATAATTTGTGCGACAGACGAGCCATGAGTAACCCCAAATGGTTAGCCAAGGGTTAGGCTAACCAACAACAACAACAATAGCAACAACAACAGTAATCGGCAACAACAACAACAACTACTACAAAGGCCAACTTTATCGAAGTGAAAGTCGAGGAAGCGACTTTCAAATTGCCTGATTTAGTAGTCGCTTGGGGGCAACGATGGCATAAAGCATGCTCCAAGGATGCGAAGGCTCTGCCACATGTGGCATGGACAGGGACAGGAGACCAACTAACAACAACAACAACAAATACAAAAACAAAAACAACAAAATAAATATAAAAATGCTCGGCAATAAAATTTGCGTAAATAGTCCAATTTGCATTGAATGTTGCTTTATTTATGTGACTTTCTTTTGAATCCACCCCTCAAATGGGGCATGCCCCCACCGAAACGGACCCAAAAATGAATCACACTTTTGCCCATTGTTATGCTTTTCAATTTCGGTTGATATTGTTGTTAGTGTTGTGTATGTGTGTGTGTATGTGTTGGTGAAGTGTAAATTTGCCAAATTTTGTTAAAAGCAAAACAAAATAGAAATGGCCCCGGGAACAAAGCAAAGAGTGGATGTGGATATAGAAATGGAAGTGGGAAATGGAAATGGCAATAGGCAGACATTATTCTCATTTTTCTCTTTGAATTATCAACGGTACATTTTGAAGCCCAAATGGTGCATATTTTATATAGGCAAATGGCGAATGGAAATAAGATAAGACCCGGACTGGGAAATATATCTTAGCGTGGCCAATTCGCCGGACAAGCCAGCTAATTAAACCAAAATTCATATACTATATGTTCATACATTTGCCTGTGTAAATATATATGGTAAATTTACCATTGTATTAATTGCAAACTTTTGCCAGACGAAAGCACTTGAAACTTTTCACTCATCGGCAAATGAAATCAAGCTTAGCAATTAACAATCGATGCTTAAAGTGCTGCCAATTAACAATTAACAATCAGGCTTGAAGCCAAAAGTTGGCGGAAAGTTTTTCAACTTTTTGAGCGCACATTTCACGTGATTTTCATTTAAAAAATGCGCTTATTAATTTATAAATTTGGGTATTTAAATGTCGGGGGAATACTTTTTAGGTCAGCACGCGTATCAAATGTCGAGGCCAATCAATCGATTGATGACCACATGAATTCCATTGGCATCATTAAATCAAATGATAAAGAATTTCAATTTCACACGCACCCAGCGCCATTTGAAATATTACTCCAATTATAGACCCTGGTTGAAGTGGTATGTCGGGCTGAGATTGAATTTTGTTTTTCGTTTTTGCTTTAATTTGATATTTAAATTGTTGTAATTAAATGTGACTACTTAGCCATCTAATTGTTCACCGAACGTTGCGTGTTTCGATCACATTCGTTTAAGGACATCCTCATATTGGGTCTATACTCGTTCACACACGCACAGACACATATAGTGTGTTAACTGAGTTATTAGCTCGTTATCTATCACACTTAATATTTACACAGTTGCGGTAAAAGTACAACATCAGATGGCAACCAGTAAATGAGCGAAAAAAGAGAAGAGAACAGAGCTGGCAATGCGATAGAATGGCTTGCTTAAAATTCAAACAATGTGTTGATGCCTTCACACCAACAAAACATGCATAATTAATATGCAAAAGAAGCAACAACAATAACAACAACAACAACATCAGCAGCCAGTGAAAGGAACAACTTTTTGGCCGAGCTGGAAAATTGAAAGGGTTAGCATACTTTTTAAGGCGCGGGGAATCGAGGCATTAGACGACATTTTGCAGCTCTGCCACAGCTTCATTATTACAGCTTCCGCGTCAACATCATTTCCGCAAACAGCAACAACACACACACACACACGCACACACAGTTGTTGCCATTATTGTTGTTGTTATTGCCATGCATAATTCATATGTGAAAAGCAACAATAGGTGGCAAAGCAAACGAAGCAAAAACATGACCTCAAACCTCTTGAATGACAGTGAAAATGCTTTAATTGGGGCTCCCACAACTCCTTCAACTCACCCTCAGACCCACCCTTCTGTCCCCCTTTGAACACATTTGCATATTTCAATGCATGCAATTAGGCGTGTGGAGGATGAAGGCGACTTGCTTGGTGGAGAAGGACAACAACACTTGACTGCCAACTGTTACAACACGACAGAGAGTTTAATTTTTTGCTTAAACTTTTTCGACAGCAAGCTAACCTTGAGTATTTTATCACTTCTTCATTCTTTTATAGCAAAATCACGCCATTTTACGGTCAACGGTTTGAGTGCTAATAACACGCTTCAGCAGCAACAATATAACCTGCAACAGCAGCAACAGCAACAACAGCAGCAGCTGCAGTCGGCGACTGACACACGCAACATCTACAACAATCCCTACAATCCACAACAACAACAACAACTGCAACAACAACAACAACAAACACAACAACAACGCACCGCACACCTTTTCAAGGCGCTGGCTGCAACTGCTGCTGTCGGTGGCAACAACAGCTTGAATCATCCGTACGACTTCTCAAGCTCATCATCATCGTCGAACGCCAACAACGAGCAACAGGGATCATCATCATCGGAGGCAGACAATGCGTTTCTAACTCATAATAACGGTGAGTGCTGATATGATATACTATTTATCAAAATATGATAGACCTATCTAAAAAAAACAAACAGTATCAGGTGGGCTCTATAAATCCCAGAAATTTGAAAAGAATCACTTTTGAGATCAACCGATCTAAATGTCAGTCGATTATTTAATTTTGTCTAACACATTTTTGAGCATACAAAAGACAAAGACTGCCATAAGATTAATACTATTTTCAACTATATTATTAATTTTAGTTCTGTTTTCGATACTTAACAAATTTATTCCTAGTTTATTTTATGCAACTTTATTAAATTAAAAAAATTATTTAAATATTTTTAATAAATTTTAAATTTTGTCAAAGCTTTAAGCAATTTTGTTTTGACATTTGTTTATCGGTTACAGGAACAGGAACTTTTGCGCTGATTTGTAAATTATGAAAGAAAGAGCAGTAACTTAATATACCCTAACAAAGTCTAAGTATATCGAATATAAAGAGGCATTATTTGTGGATAGTGGGAACTATAATTTTATATACCATAGGGATTAATTTATTGTCAAACTTGCGAAACGAAGAATCAGCGAAACGATAATAACAGAAATATCTTCAAAATTTTGCATGAAAATAACAGAATAATTTCGAAGTAAAGCTAATTAAATTTTAGATGCAAAATAAATTTAAGGAGCAAACAATAATAAAGCCGATATCTATTACATTAAAGTATGAAATACGGCTGCTTCTTTCTATCTAATGCTTTATTTTATACTTCTAAGCCTATGTTATATCCATGTCTACTATTTACAGTGTATTTTATTTGTGTACTGAGACATGTTAGATTATTTGCGATATCAAATTGAATAAATATAGGATAGGTTTTGATATAGCCATTTTTAAATATGAATGCGAGACAGAGACGGAAAGACGAAGAAAAAGAAGTTCAGAGATGACTTCTTTTTTATGATCTCTCATTATTTTTTTGAAGTGCATCCGAGACGCTTTTCTAGACGCAAATTGAATTAAAAACTGAAGCAATTAAAAAAAACAAGTTCCGAAATCTTAAGTAATATTTCCTCTCGTGAATAATTTTTGCCTCCGGTCGTACAACAAATCAAAAAACTTGCACACCTGCCTGTTCCTGTTTAGCTGCCAGGTTGCCATAATTTGCACGCAATTTGCATTTCAAGTGGCCAATCCCGATCCCAGCCCCCTCCCCTGGCTCGTACTTAATGCTCAAGTTGGCCACTAGCCTTTGCTTTCCTTGCCTTGCCTTTCCTAGCCTTAACTTAACTTGGCTCTGCCTTCTAATTACAGCACAGATAGGTGCTCGTAGCTCACAGCTCAGACTGAGTTCAGGTCTCAGTCCTGGTCTCAGTTCCAGGCTGGAAAACTTGGCATCCACAGCGGTGGCAGTAAGTGAAATTTATGTGAGTGTTCATAATTTGTAAAAGCAAACGGATGCAGAGCGAGAGAGAGACAAAGAGTCCTTTTAAGGATGGGTTAGCAGTAAGTGAGAGTTTGTTTTGATTGCAGGAGAAGGTACTACAAATTACAGAGCAAGGTGTGGTAAATTGTGCCCTAGATTTATGTGGATGCACATCATCCACAGGTGAGTCGAATAATTATCGAGATGTTACAGTTGAGACATTCTCATCTAGCTAAAGATTCTCTTCTCTCTGATCTTTTATCGATTTTATGGCGGAAATGTTATGTTCAAGTCGGTTCAGGCGGAGTATTTAATGTCCGAGGCCAGAGTTGGCTCTATCGTTATCCTGTCGTGCCACATTATCAACAAATCATTGCCGCAGTGGCTGGCAAACTGGCGAAACTATAAAATGTGGCAAAGTGCAATTGCCGCACAGGACAATGGCAGACGAAGACGTAGACGGAGACGGAGACGAAGACGAGGAGGGACAGACACGACACAGGCAGTTATGCAATAAAAATCATTAAAAAATATAAAAATGAAAGCGGCAAGTTAACAAGGCGGCTGCTCGTGGCTCGGCCATCCCTTCAGCCCTTCAGCTCTTCAGCCCTTCAGATGCTGATGAAGCCATGGAAAAAATTGAAAATCCTTGCTGGCAACGCGTCGGGTAACAAGAAACAGAAACTAAACGAGCGCCCAGCGCCACAAACTTAAATCACGATTAAAAGTGTGATTATCCTTGTGGCGCTACAAATCGCCGCTGCAGCTGACAGAGCGGAGGGCAGCCAGACGACGGCCCAGGACAACATCGTCCTGACTGTGCTCTTGTTGCCTGTAGCTCGTGTTGTTGTTTGTTGTTTGTTTGTTGTTGCAGTTGTCTGATTTTATATCTTTACAACCAGGCGCGTCTGTGGATGAGTAGTCAGAGCCAGAGTCTGAGCAGTCTCAGTCAGAGTCCTTGGCTAGCTGTCGCTGTTGCCTTTGTTGTTCCCACTCCCTCTATTCTGGGATGTTTTGTTTCGTTTTGGCTTCTGTATACCCCGAGAAGACAGTGCTCCTACACTGCGCACAAGATGTCGAAGTATCAACAGCTAGCTATGAGATACACACGAGTTTGTATCTATGCATATACGATAAAGCTGATACTCAAACAACTTGCATGACTTTAAGTTTTGCCTTAAAAAGTCAGTGCAATTACACAACCAATTGAAAAGGTTTCCATTGGAACCCTATTCTCAAAATTAAATGTGTATGTAAAGCGAAAAAATTTCTAAAAATAAAACAACAATATACAAATAATCTGAAATTAAATCCTTTTTTATTGTCCCTTGTTCAGGCTATAATATTAGTGTTATTAGCACTCGTATTCGGAATAAGTACGAGAAATCAAAGCCAAGTTTCCTGCATATGTCCAGAATGTCCACCAATTGTTCAGCCCCAGTTTTAACCCTAGCCCTAGCCCTAAGCTGTCAATTGTGCTGCAGATTTTTGCCAATTTTACAATACCGATTCGAAGAACGACGGACGAGGGCTCCTGCCTCGATTTCATTGCAAATACAAACAAACGAATGCAAATAAACAAGGCGTAGAAGGCCTATAAACAAAGGAGCATTCCAGGGTGGACACTGGACCCACCGTCTGTCTGTCGGTCGGCTTATCACAATTGACCCATCACACGAGCAAATGGCTTTCTCTCTCTCCGTCCGTCTGTCTGTCTGTCTGTCTGTGTGCCCATTGGTTTTAACCCCCAATCCCAATCTGGCACTGGACAATTGACTCTCGTATTTCAGTGATGAACTTAACTTATGTCAAAATATGCGATAAGTAATCCTTTTCGGCTTCGACAGTTCGCTCCCTGTCCCACCCAGCCGACCATTCGAGCCAGTGTAAATATTTTGTTTCTAGTGATAATTTCATGGGGGGTTTGTTGATGGCATTGCCATTATTGTACATTTTGTACATTTGTCACGAAATCTAAAACAAAAAGTCTGTTTACGTTTCCTTAGAATGTTGTACGCCTAATGAATTGTGACAGGAAGGACAACATGAAGGGGGAGGGTCAAAGTGGTCAAGGCGTCTTTTGTTTGTTCTTCATTTGTCGGGCATTGAAGGGCTTACTTTTATTTTGATAATGAAAAGTCGGCGTAGTTTATAGCACTGTGAGAAATATTTTAAATTTGCAGAAAGACTTACACATACTATTTTTGGTGTCTTTATCATACAATAGTTTTTCTGAGTGTACTCCAGATTTGATTGCAACATTTTCATGCTTCATCTCTCGCTTCCTTCCGCTCCACGGGGAAAGACATCTATCTATCTGTCTATCTGTTTGCCTTGCTGTATCGACAGCTATCAGCCCCGTCATGGCATCAACCTTGGGCAACCCTAAAGGACCGTTAAACTCCCCAGTTTTACGCCGAGATTCTCAATTAGGATAATCTCCGAATGACTACGCAAATACGAGTCAAAAATTGGCAAAATTCGAAAATTCGCTGCGGACGTTTCGCTCCATGCATTGGACACGACGAAGAAAGTCATTTGGTCATCTGGTTCTGCCTGGTTCTGGATTCAGTTAAGGTTCGAGTGCGAGTTCCAACTTCTCGACAGGGTCGCCACAACTGTTTATTTTGGTCTGATACAATTGTTGTTGTTGGTGCTGCTCGTATTTGTAGAGGCATTGCAAATTCTGTGCCCGCCACTCGGATTCGGATTCGGATACGGTTTCTCCTGCCTTTTTTCAGGCACATAAAATTTGCCGTATTGTCAGATGAAATGCGTCTCCTGGGGGCGGCCAGGACGATTGCGCGGGTATTTGTGCTGTGGGGCGGGCCGTGGGTCGACTGCCCTCCATTATATGCACATAAAAATAAATTCCAAGACTTTATTATGCCCATGTACTTGTCATTGTCGATGTCGATGTCGATGTCGATGTGTGTGCAATGGACTGTGCTTTCGGGGGGTTCAATTGCAATTGCAATTGCTGTTGTTCTTGTTTGTTGTTGTTGTTGCTGTTGTTATTGTATGGGGTTTACACAATTGGGGCGCGAAGGGGGCGCATTTTGCATTTGTTTGTATACTGTGCAGACTTGTGTTTAATTTTTTGCAAATGTTCAATTGAATAACATGCGACTGGTTCATTGAGTTCTATTGATTCGGTAATCGATGAAATGTGCATGACTTTTATTGCAGCAGTTGCTAAGAACTTTAATTGAGTTATCGCCATCTATTTTGGCTGACTTTCATTGACCTGTTCTCCTACCCTCACCCCTTATGCCCCCCTTCGTGTGTGACCTGCCAAATCAAAAGTGTTCACTGAAGCACAGCCGCCTTCTCGAATCTCGGACAAACAAAAACTCACTCACTTATCGGCGCAAACAAAATGGCAGTTTGATGCACTAAAAACCAGCAATTGGCCAGAAGTAAGAGCCGCCTTTCAGGCGCTGCCCAAGTAAGTGACGCCAACTCGGCTGTCGGCGGCAGGCAAAAGTTTATCCGTGCAAAAACAAGTTAGATACGAGATAAGACCCAGAAAAGTACAAAGGGATATGGGCATGGCGCGCTTATTGATAAACCAAAGTTGGCTTTAAATTGTCCATTTGCAACTGTAATTCCGTAATGTCAAGTACTTACTCGTATAAGCGCACAATGAGGAGCTGCAGTTCGAGTTCAAAATCTCATCTTCAATTCACATGAATACATTGTGCTCTTAAGCATCCAGAGCACTTGAGCATGCCTTTTGGTCGCTGTCAAGTGGGAAGTTGTGGTCAGGCCATTATAACTTATAAGTCGGTCTACCAACTTCCCTCTACCCCCTAAATTCTGTTCTCTGACCTCACTCGGGCTGTCGTTCAAGTGGACGGCGGTTGGCAAATTTTTAGTCATGCCATTTTCCATTTTCCAAATGAAATTCAAACTGACATCGAATCAATTTAAATCAAATGAAGTGCACTTTTTGACTTTCAGTTCGGCCCGGCTGCACACGAGATTTGTTGAAATATTGAGAGCATCCCAGCCAAAGTTCAGGAGAGGCCGGAAAGCAATCGAGCGTGTCCTTTAAGTGCTAAGCCGAAAGTGGAATAAACTTTAGCATAGTTTTAGTAGTTTTTGGCAACGCCTCCGCCTCCGTCTCCGCCTCTGTCCATGCTTAAGTTGTCGTTGATGTTGCAGTTGACATAGTTTCCATTGCCAGCACGTGCGAATGCCACGTGAAAATGGACTTAAAGTTGGAGTTGGAGTTGGTGTTGGATTTCGGGTCGAGTTGCCCAGTTAAAGGTGGCTCCGGTTGAGCTGCAGCTCATTACGTGGCCAGCAGTTCAAATGATGTGACAAGTTGTTGACCAAATTAGAATTTTGCTCTAGAAATGCTCACAAAAGTATCCAAGAGTATTACGAGCAGACAAGGGGACAAGCAGACAAATGAGCTGGAGACTCCAGACTCTGTAGTCCAGGTGTCCGTCCGCCTGACCAATTTACGACTCCTACTTCAGGCGAGAAAACGGTGCCAGCAATTTAATGAGCTGCCATTTATATAAAAAGGAGCAAAGTGGCCAAAGGTAGCCAAATATTTAGTAACACTGAGGGAGGAGTTGAGCACAGAGACGGAAAAACACCTAAGGGTACTTGGGGCACTGGCATGGGTACGGAAACGAGTGCGAGTGCGAATACGAGTTCGAGTACGAGTAGGGGTACTCACATGGAGTTGTGGGTCCGTGATTCATGCAATTCGCACAGCAGCTGGCCATAAAAATGGCTTAAAATGATCATCATAAACGTTGAGTGAGCAAATATTGCAATAAAAGTAAATGACTGAAGGACGTCGTAAAATATTTATACGTGATGCACACACACACATGGTGAGGAAAGACTCATGAATATCATAAAAAAAAGAGGCGAACAGAGCTGCAAAATTAAGGCAACAATTGAGCAAGTCGAGCAAAAAGTGCTAAGCATGCAGAAAGTATGCAATGGGGAAGGAACCAGACGAGTAACATTTGACCTAATGATGAGTTTTTATGAACAGGTGAACAAATTGATGGCGACTTGGACCTAAGTATGTTATTCAGTGTCTACACTCTACACTATCCGCTGCTAACTGAGACTCTATTTATAGTGTCGTATTATAGTACAAACTTTGTTATAAACTCAATTTTATGATAGTTGCAATCAACCCACACCAAAGCTTTGCACTTGCCTCTCGTTGTCGTTGTCGTTCCCGTTTCTTGTGAAAAGCTGAGCCATAAAAGCCTGAAAGCATCGGGTGCCATAAAACTGTTTACAGCAGGGCGCCTAAATGTAAGAAACGGCTACAAAACTTCATTCAAATTGAAATTCATCAAATTTTAATATTCTATTTTTAAGGATCGTACATATTTATGCTTTGACAAATAGTGGTTCCTATATTTGTAACACAATTTGTGATAGATGTCATCAAATTGGATTGCAACTGATTGAAATTCCTTCGCTCGATTTACAGTTATGCTGTCGCTTAAGCTCGCAGTCTTCAACATACTCCATGTTATTGAAAGCGGCTTTCTTTTGCTACCCCAATTTCAGAACGGAGTGTCTCTTGCTCTTTCATTAGTTACCCCTCATTGAATTGCCAGTTCTGTTAGCTTGCAGAAGTTTCGTCAAGTTCTGAGCTACCCCTATTGCAACAGGGGTAGTTAGATAATGTTAAATAACATTGCAATTCGCGCAGGAGAATTTACCTAACACAAATGTAAAACTAACATGATATGTAGCTGATAACTAACAGTTTCCTTGAAACCTGTAATGTTAGTGCAATAATTGGCTCTGTTGCTTAACAGAATGTTGATAGCATCGAGTTAACATTTAAGCTCTGGATCTAACAACTGTCATTTAACAGACCAATGCGAAGAGCTTTCGAAAAGAGCTTAAAGCTCTTACCCTACACTTATAGTCGTACTATAAATTCAGTAGGGGAAACAGTTCGCTCTGAATAACAGAAAGTCTCTTCAGGGAGCTTTCAGCCCCTAAAAGTCAACTGCAAGTTACAGCACACGAAGGGACTTACAAAGGTTGTTGCTCATTAAAGGCTGCTCGCAGCGACGCTAGCGTCGGCGTCGGCGTCGGCGCCGACGTCGGACACACACACATACACAGACAGAGAAAGCATTGTTCGGGCTGCATACTTTCAGGACCTGTCCGCTGCTATTTTGGCTTTTGCATAACTTTTATTGTGTGCGGCAGGCGGCCAAACACAGCTGGCAATTTCGGTTTTGAGAGCAACGACGAGAGCATGCGGAAGTGAAATCTCATCTCTGCCTCTGTCGCAGTCGCAGTCACAGTCGCTGCCAGCGTCGACTGTTGCTCATCTCCGAGTGCGGTATCTGTGCATAAATGTATGTGTGTGTGTGTGTTTGTGTGTGTCGGCAACGACAACTCGTACAACTCGGTGACGATGAAGCTGATGCTGAAATGCGGCCGGTAGTCGCATCGTCGCATCAGGCTAACGCCGCCATAACGCAACGCATTCAATGTGGCAAGCGCAACAATGAGCTGCTGCTGCCGCCGCTGCTGCTGCTCTTCTGTTTCGCCATCGTCGACGTCGTTGTCGTTGTCGTCACCAGCATCGTCTCCGTCGTCGTCGTTCCCGTTGTCGTAGTCGCTGTCGGTGTCGTTGTCGTCTTTCTCGTGTCGTGTGTATGCAATTTTGCATTAATTTTTGTTGCTGCAGCCAAAACTTAACTGCAGTTTAGCGTACATTTTCAAACGACGTGCTTCGAAATGCCGTTCAAATGGCCAATTGCAAGTGTAGTGAACATCAAGTATACGCCGCTTGTTGCCAGTGAACAATTTGTGTTGTCCAATATATCGAGAGTAGACAAAACATTATTCCATTTGGCGCCAAAAACTGTCCAGCGTTTTCAAGTGCCCCTCACCACTCATCCAGTGTGTTGAGTGTGTGCGTCTCTGTAAGTGTGTGAGTGTCCGGGTCCGTAACAAGTTGGCAAACACAGCGCTAGCATGGGAAGTCCCATTTTCACAATTAACATCACACAACTAAATTTTAGGCTTCCCATTCCAGCTAATTACTTACTTATAGTTGCCCATTTGTACGTATGTGTGTGTGTGTGTGTTTGGGTGTGTTTGAAATTCGCGAGATTAAAGTCTTATAACTGAATTTGTAATTTATGCCACTGCAATCTGCAGTCGCCCACAACGCTGCGTATGCGTGATTTTAATAGTATTGAGTTTAAAGGGCAAAACATAGGGGGACTTTTAGCAATTATTCGAAATGAATTGAGAGTATTATTAATACATATTTAATGTATGATAGCTGAAGACAGTTTAGGATTGGCTTGCTTGTTTTCTAAAACACTCAACACTCAGTTCAGAAAACAATTAAAAATTTAAGGACAAGTTCCTAAATCAACAGCATTTGAATAAGTTTGTGTGTCTCAAATCAGTATCTGAATCCATTTGATTCTGTGCTTGTATCAGTATCTGCTTATGTGTACGTGTTGCTCGGCGCACTTAATAAACATCACTTTCAATAATAATATAAGCACCCGCAGGCAGGCCATAAATTTGACTGAGCACTGGCTCGACAGCTGCCGTTTGCCGTTTGCCGCCTGCCGCTCTGATAATTCGCGGGTAAATAAGGCAAACTCTTGGAACTGAAACTAAACAGCGAAACTTTGGCAAATAGCCGACAGCGCCAGTTGCTATATGCGCGAACATATCCAAAATTTAAATTAACAAGCAAACAGACAAATAAACATACAAACAAACATTTGAGCAAATAAACAGAGCGTACGAGCAAATAAACTACGCGCCAGCCGTCAATGTGTTATGTTTTGGACGTTATGGTGTCAGTGTGTGTGTGTGTGTGCTTGCCATTCACTTGTTCGCGCAAAGTGTTGACCAAAATTCAATAATTTGCCAGGCAAACACTGAAAATTGCACAAATTGAAACTTGAACAGTAACTAAACTGAAATCTAATCAAAAGCAAGTCTAGCTGGAACTTAATAATTCCTGCTTCAATTACAAACTAATCACATCAGACACATCAGATCAACAATTCCCATTAACACTTTGTGATTTAATCGCCCGAAAGTCAGAACATATTTTCGACTACTCGATTATTTGACTGTCATTCGGCTTTCAATCGTCGGTCTCATCTCGTTGGATGCTGCAACTAAATGTACAATGAAATTGATTGTCCAAAAGGTAAGTGAAAAGTGAGACAATAATTGTGACTAAGAGCACTTGTTTTCAGTTTCAGCCAGAGTCACCCAACTATTTTCCAATTGAATGAATATCTAAAATCATCTTAAGTCGGTTTATACGATGAATATCTCACTTGTTGCATAAATTCATGGACCATACGTATACATTGTAAGTGGCCACATCAAATGGGCCGACCTCGCCTGAGACTCGTTAAAGAATTGAATAAAGGCTTTTAACGCATTTGCCAGACCACAAAATGAATGCAGCTCTTCCCTGCTGCGTTACATATTAAAAGAAAATGCTGGCAAATATTTTATCAATAATGCAGACGACAGACGAATGAAAATAGAGAAAACCAGAAGACCAGAACCAAAGCATGCCACGAGCCATTGGGGGTGTCACTCAAAGGCTTCGTCTGCTTATGCTTCTGCTTCTACTTCTACTCGCACTTCAGCTGCAAATGCTTACACAATAAATTCGTGAAACCATGCAGCAAACGGCTAAGGGAACTTCTGATAATCATATTACACATACGACCCGGCATCCACATAGAGTGAGGACTTTTGTGTACATACAAACACACATAGGCAGCCGGTTGCTTGAATTCAACTATGCTCAAGTCGGTTTCTATTTTGCATGCAATTTACATATTTTCATCTATTGTTTTGAAATGCCTCTTGCCGCACATTACTTATCAATGAGCCTAAGTCTGAGGCTAGCGAGCAGGCGATAACGAAACTAAAACTGGGACTCCTCACTTCAGGGTCTCAGATGTTAAAGCCATCAACAGATACCAGGTGACAATGAGCCAAATACCTTTCGTGTTGAGTTATTGAAACATTTACCATAAGTTTATTGTATGAAACCAATGCTAATTGCAATCTGCAATGCAATTTAAGAATGTAATTTAATTGAACATGTATGACAGAATTCACGATACTGAACAAGAATAATATTATCGAACCCAAAACTAACTTCTTTTAGCATTATGTTAACCATTTTTAATTGCAGTCAATGATAATATGAACACATATTTTCCAAGGACATGGAACTAATACTTTCGTAATTCTACATAGAGCATCCGAAATTCTTCAGAAGTTTTTCAACTCCGATTCGTTTGGAGAGACTCGGCTCTGTTTTACTTGTAAATGCTTTGAATTCAATAATAAACGTTGCATACTTGCAGGCTGGCATAGGAACGGTGTCTCTTGGAATTTTTCAATTTTATTTATGTATTTACTTGTTTGCACACACAACTACACATGTGTAAACTCATGTATGTATGTGTGTGTGTATATATAGAAGACATTTGTTGTGCTGCTGTTTTGCTTTTACTTGATTCGCTTTACATAACATAAAGCCATATGTGTGTGTGTTCTTGTGTGTATGTGACGCACACACAAACACATATGTAAATACATGCATAAATAGATGTATTCATACGCACGCCTAGTGCAAGGCAGGATACCAAGGGCAGGAACCCGAGCAGGAACCACATGCGATTTGCATAGGGAAAAATATCATCAAGGCGCTGGCGGTTAGTTTGTCTTTTTATATCTGTGTGTGTGTGTGTGTAAGTACGAATGAGATGTTGCGCTAGTGATTGTCTCCTCTTGTTGCCCGATTCGCCCTTCTTTTGTTTGTTGCCTGCACTCTGCTTGCTGAATGCCTCGCCCCTCGCAGCAGCAACAACAACAATATTAAATGAAAGCCAACGCAAATGTGCTTTCTTTTTTTTTGTTTGTTGAATGTACTGTATGTGTGTTTGTGTTTGTATTGGTATCTGTATATGCAAGACGCAGCCACATACGCACACTGTTAAATATACATTTGAATTCCGTTTCAAGTTAGCGGCAACTGCGAAACAAAATAAGCCAACAAAATCTTGTGGGAGCTCAAAGAGTTGGCGGAGCGAAGGCAGCTTGGAAATTATTTTTAAAGGTAAGAAAAATATGTAAAAATTTATCCTTTCGCACATTGCGCACGTGTATGTGTGTGTGTTTGAGTGAAGAAAAGGAGAAATAAAAATTGAAAAGCTGGTAACATAGCTGCGAAGACCGAGGGGTAGGAGGACGGAAAGACGTGGAGAAGGCCAAAGATGCTTACAAAAGGCGCCGTGGAAATAAAATAAAAATGTTAAAATAAAAAGCAGCGACGGCAGCATCTGCCGCCAGCAAAAGGATTTGCATGCACGTATCTGTGTGCGTATGCGAATGCGTGTGTGTTTGTGTGTGTGTGGGCCTCCATTTGCCTTTTTGTCAGAACGGGACGCAGCGGCACTCGGCGCTGGCGAGTCTCCCCTGGGAACTATTGTTCTTATTGTTGCCTTGGATATTTTCTACGCTGTTAAGTTGACGCAAAAGGATCTCAGGATCTGCCTGCATTTGTGACTGCCTCTGTCTGTGTGCATGTGTGTGTTTGCAAGTGTGTGAGAGTGTGTGGAAAGGTACTAAGTCGGAACAAAGCTCAAAATTATGCAACATATTTTTTATTTTATTTCCGTTTCTCGAGCTGCTTTCTTGCCTCCTCCATTTTGTTTCCTCCTTTTTCTCTGCTACTTTGTCTATCCTTTTTTTGTACATATTTATTGCGTATTAAAGGAGGGAGAAGTTGAAGTGCCTGGGCATTTGCCTTGAGGTTTGCCCTGCCAACGCGCATAATTAAATTACGTATTTTACTTTGAGATGCCATTGAACTGATTATGAAAACGAAATGCGATTCCTTTTGCCATTTGTCTGCTACTTATTTGCATAAAAATATGTATGTGCATCAATGCAATTTGTAATTGAGATAAAGGCTGTAAAGAGTTTAGCGGATACCGAATACAGAAATAGTTATCCTTGTTTCCCTAGAGATAAAGATAAATATATATTTAGGTCTAGATTGTACTCTTATATCTGATTTCATTCAGTTTTATGTAAACTTTAAAATGAATATTTCAAGCTACGAATTACTTTGCAATACTTTTTTGCAACGTCCGGCTAAAATTGCTCAATTATGTAGCTAAAACCGAAATGTCCAAAAATTTAATTAAAATTGCCAAAGTTAATTTTGCTGGCACAACAAACAAAACAAAAAATATGTGCAACAGCAACACTCACAGCAACAGCAACAACAAGTGAAGGAAGCGTAAAATATCCAAATATTCATCCACACACAGCACCAAGAAGAGCAGCAAAAAGCTACAGCTCTAAAATTTTCCACTGCTACTTTTGAATCACACACACAAATATACACATACACACATACACGTAGCAACACATTCTCATGCGTTTTGCACATATACACACACATACTTAGTAACTTTAGAGAGGGAGAGAGTGAGAGAGAGGCGAAAACTTTAGTTTCAGACTGTGTACTGCGTTTTCAAATGAATTTAATTCAATGTCCTTTCAGTCATTCATACAATGGACAACGGCACACGTTGCTCTGACATTGTCCTGCATTTGGATTTGGTTGGATCCAAGGTGGAACTTTCTATGGGATCCATTCAAGCATCAGTCTCGGTCTCATTCTCAGTCTCAGTCTCCGACTTTGGCTTTTCATAGCTTGTTTTCGGCGCTTTCAATGCCTTTCAAAATAGTGAAAGGGACCTCCCGGCCAACTTCTCGATGTATGCAAATTGTTGGCGTCAAAGAAATGACCAAAAGCAAAACTTTTCGACACTTAATGAATTGCCGGAGGAGGCAGTGCTATGGGATTGGGATTGCTTGATTGGCTGCTCTGCTAGAAAGTGGAAGTGCCTGCCGAGGCGTATACTTAATATGCAAGCACATGTTTACTTTGACATACTTCGTACTTCGTTCTAATTGGGATTGGCTTAGCCAGACGCGAGAGTTGCACCTAAAATAATCAAAATTGTTTCAGTTTGCGGTTTATGTCCTGCAATTTATCATTGAGTGAGACTTTTAATTCGGCCTTTAGAATAGATTTCCCGATGTCACACAACAATGTCATTTAATAATAATTTTCTTTATTGATTTCCACAAACTTTTATATATTAGTCATCTTTCAGCATTTTGCATAAAGTTTCAAAGCAGTTGCTGTCGTTTGTTATTCAACTCTTCGGAACCATTGGCCAAAAGTTACAACAACCCAAGCAGCTCGCAATCAAGTTCATTCAATTCGTCCTCGTGCAGCACATCCTGCTGCTGGAGAACTAGCAGAATGTCTTAGAGCGTATTGCCGTTTCGTTTCGGGTTCTCTGTAAGGCAATAAAAGACAAAGCGGCTCGAGTTGCCAAGTAGCTTAGCATGAAGAGACGAACTTGGCATTCGTTCCGTTCGGCCCACTTGGCATATGGTCATGCATATTAACAACCTATTTTTATAATACCAGACAGGATAGGACAGGACAGGCCAGGCAAACTCAGGACTTCTCTCCCGCTTTCCACTTTCCACAGCGAGCGTTTAACTGACCAGAACGGCTTTTGAAAATGCCCAGCGCCCATTAGCATGCTATGGGTCTTAGTCCATGTCGGACACGGACATGGATGGGATGGAGGAATCTTAGCAACTGGCTCTCATGACTTACTCAAATGCACATTGGCAGGCGTTGTCAAAGGCAGTTCCAAATAGGAAATGGGCTGTGCCCGTCGTCACCCTCGCATTTGACATTTTGGCCATTTAACTTGGAATCCAAACTGGAAGTCAAACGGGGTCGTCCTCGTCGTCTAAGCTGAAGCTGAAGTGGCCAGGCATTTAAATTCAATCGACGCATTTTTTATGCGTTTCCTTTTCCTTTTTAATTTGCTTGTTTCATTTCGCTCCAACTTCCACTTTTTTTGGTCATGGATGTGTCCTTGACGTCCATATCCTTCTCATGTATGACTAACATGTTATTTTTTCTCTGCTTTGACTTCCGTTTCAGTCGCATCGAATGTTCGGCTGTGTGTGTATGTGTGTGTGTGTTTGAGTTTGAGAGTGTGACTATGCTGTCTATGTGAATGTCCTGCGGATGTAATAATTGTCAGCAGCACTTTGCGTAGTTTAAACGCAGCCCACGCAAAAATAGTCAGCAAGCAGGAACTGCTAAAGTGAATTTTATGCAGGACAAAGCTCTTCTTTCCTATCACCATATGCAAATCGATTGCCCAATTGAATTTTAAGTGTTTTTTTGATATTTTTTACTGCAAAGTGTTGCAAAGCTTACGGCGTGCTGGCATATGAAATGTAATTGGCCATCCACACTCGGCTATCCATGATTTATATTATCAATATTCAAGTTTTCGAAACTGCTGAGATGTGACTAAAGTTTCAGAAGATCTCTAGGTTTTGGTCTTCAACATATTGATTTATAATCATAGATTTCTCAATATTTTAAACTAAGTTCTTAAACTACAATTAAGCACAAGATAACATTTTTGTTTAGGGAATCTTAAATTTTGTTTTGAGGCTTTAAAAAACATTGAAAAAGCTAATATAAAGAAGATTCCTACAATTATGGCCAATTGGAGATTTTCGGCCATTAATACTTTATCCACTGTATATTGCGAACGAACGTCATATTCACAGCTTTTAGTACAAGCCAATTATTTAAAATGGGTTAAGTTGGTAAAATTTGCCTAGTTACCTAAGCTAATTACAAATTTTCGTTTTACTTAAAACTTTTTTTAATAATATAAAACTTTCTAAAAATAAAACAAAATATATAAAAGTTTACAAATAATTTAGGAGTTTTTTTTTAGTGAAAACAATACTATTTATAAATTTACGCTCCTTCTAAAATTTCTTGAAAGATTGAGAATACAAATCTAAAATTTCAGCCAATCGAGTTCTAGTGCATTAGTTGTAGAAGGCAAGTAAAGAGTTTAAACCTCACAGTTGTTATATTAGATAATATAAATAATTGTGTTATACTATATTTAAACTATCTCAGTATCTTTTTCGCTTTCTTAAATACGATTGTGCTCTAATTAAATCTCAAATCGTCAGATTAACGGTTGGCAATTACCCGACACACACACACACACACACACACACACACATCGGCAACACCCAATATACCACACATACACATGTAGTCTCACACACATTCGCATACAGCTAGAAACAAATAAGCGCATTTAAAAACATTAACGCGACGAGCGACGCGACGCGACGGAGCAACAACAAAAGGGGAGCAAGGACGACTTGCGAGGGGAACGGGACACAAAGAGGAGCAGTAATAAAAATGCAAGGCTGGGCGGGAGAAAGGGAGGGAGATAAAAATTGCGCAACATGACAGCAAAATGCATATTATGCATAATTAACTGTTTATGCGAATGAGTGACAAGCGAAAGGACGTGGACCAGGCAATGGCGACGTGCCAAAGCGCAGTGGAGAGAGGAAAAGAGAAAGAGAAAGAGAGAGAGAGGAAAGAGAGAGAGAGAGAGAAAAGAGAGCTGAAAGAGGTGGCCAGCGGGGAAGCCTACGACAATGCTGATGCTGATGATAATCATGATACTCGTAATGATAATGACAAGAATAATGATTACATTCGCTGAAAGTGAAACAATGAAAAAGCTGTCGCTCGGTCCTGGCTCTCGTCCTGATTGTCCTTTCCTGTTGGGCTTCTGCTAATTTAGACGTTGACTGTTGCTGCTCCTGCCGCTGCTGCTGCTGTGGCTTTTAATAATTCACACCCCAAAGCCAAGCGAGGCGAAGAAAAAATGGGTTAAAAAGGAAAGCACGATGGAAATTGTGTATGAGGGCCGTAGATCAAGGGACATGGGGCAGGGAGCAGGGGGCAGGGGGCATGCTGCTTGTTGCTGCCTTTGTCATTTGGCCGACGTCGCTTTCACTCTGCACACTGTCAATTTGACATGTTTACCATGTGTCTGGGCCTAGGCATGTGTCTCTGCCTCTGCCGCTGCCCCTGCCTCTGCCTCTCTTCCTTTAAACTTTCCCCGTTTCAGGTCTCATATAACAAAAGGCTTGTTAGAGAAAAAACCATAGCATACAATCCCGGACAGGCTGACGAGACACATTTAGTCATTGGGTTTCAGAGAGCCGAGCAAAACTTTTTAGACTGTTCTGATATTTTTGTGGTTTTTTCTAAAAGTTGCTCGTCGCATCGAGACGAGCCAAAAACAACAAGACAAACAGTGGCCAACAGTAGGAAACCAAACACTGATACATATGTACTTATATTCTCTGCCAGTATGTGTGTGTGTGTGTTTGTGTGGGTGTGTGTGTGCATGCGTGTCTGTGCAGTGTTTGATGACACGACAGCAGTCATCATTGTCTTTGTTGGCAGAGTGCGACTTAATAGGTTGCTGACTTTGACGACAGAATAGCTCAACCTCAGCCGAGAGCCTTCAATTGCAAGTTTCAATATACCCCAAATTGTTCAAATACCCTGTAAGTCGGCATTCATAACTTGGAACATCTGTCATGAAATTAAAAGTATTTTGGTGTTTCAAAATTTAAAATTAAAATGTGTATTCGGACTGAGGAGCCTCTCTGAAAGTATGTATATCAGTCTGGTGACTGCACGATTTTATTTCTAAAAAAGTCAATAAGTAATTCAGTACAAAAATGAAATGAAATAGAAACAAATCTGTGTTTACGATACTAAAGATACTTTTTAAATCTCAAGGAACTGTCCCAATTTCTATCCCAGAAATTTACAAAAAATTTTGTAAATGTTAAACTTATTGGGACCACGATATTGTCTTTATATTTATAATATATATTTATAGCCAAAAACCAAGTAAAATTATATTGTTGAGTTCAATTATAGTAAAAATAGCTTCAGCACAAGTTTAGGAACACATTAAAGACTAGATTGCTATCCCATTCCTCAAATTACTGATCCATATTTAAATAAATGATACCATGGCAATTGCAAATTGTGCAGAACTGCAGCAAACTATTCAATTTCATTCATGTGCAAATATTTTATTACTCAGACTGAGGCGCGTAGGCCAAACAGGAGAATCGACAGAAACACGAGGCACAAAGCCACACACACACATACACATGCACACACACAATTGCATAATTGCTTGTATGTGCACACACACTTACAGTGTCAGGTATGAGGCCGCAGCAAATTAATTAATAACGCAACCAACAATGACAATTTTCCGCATGGAAAAACTACAAAACGTTGACTTAACAACAACAGCAACAGCAACAAAACAAAGACACCAAAGTGAACAAAAGTCAAAATAGACCGACAACAAACAACAAGGAAAAGCACTGCAATTCCATTTGATAATGATCAGCAGCTGTTGGTAATGATGCGGGTCGCATTGATGTTTTTATGGCAATATGCGAAGTGTTTAACATTGATCAACATAATTATAGATGTAGCGCCACCTGGCGGACATTCCATGCATTGCGGCTGTCTGTCTGTCTGTCAATCTGTCAGTCATGTTATTTTTTCGCCATTTTGGTTGACTTGGCGCAGGCTTTAAGCACGCACTTGCTTCCCCCCACCCACCTACCTCTTGTTGGCTTTTGTTGTCGCTGATTGCGATTTTGTTGTATGGAATCATCTGTGCACACGCGTTCTTGTTATTGTTATTGTTGCCTAACAACAATGTGATTCCAGTTGCGTCTTTCTTCCTGTGTATTTGTGCGTGCAACTCTTCTGTCTTGGCAGATGGGGCATGTGTGCAAATATACATGTGGCACAATGAAATGTTGCATACTTCATTCACATTGACTTAATGCCAGCTGATGCTTGGCTTTGCAAAGTCGCTTTAAGTTTCATAATAATTGAAGTCAGTTATTTTTAAGTTTATTCTTTGATACTCTGAAATGCCAAAGAGTAACAAGTAAATGATTCTTATTTCCCTGCATTGAAATGCAAATCTTGCATTTTGCACACACAGTCTGCATCGGTATCAAAAAGGCAATTGCCTTTACTTCAATCAAAGGACCTTAAAGTCCTCAAGCAGCTGGCAACTCCAAACGCAGGCTTTTCTTTAGCCCAACCTCAACCTCTGTCCTCTTTGCATTGCAATGCGGTGAATTCTCCCATTTCTCGTTTCTTTTGGCTGTCTCTGCGCTATCTTTGGAGTTACAGCTGCCGTTTTCGACTGCTGGATGCAATTTTAATTTAATTTGAAAGTGCTTAAAACGCGTCTTTCTTTCGCTTTTTGTTTCTGGAATACCATTGCACTTGGCATACATATATGTCTGTGTGCGTGTGTGTGTGTGTGTGTGTGTGTGTAAATTCCTCTTTGTGGTTAGGCTGAGCTCGCTAACAGGAGAGGCTTTGTTGCCCCCTCCCGTCTAAAACGGTTTACAACAGAGAAAAAACTGAGCAGAGCAGACAAATAAAAAGGCTGCCTGCGACTTTGTTGCATTTGTAAGCGGAGTTGGCAACGTTTGTGCATAAATGATATGACTCGAAAATTCGTATGTGAGATGCAAGATGTGAGGCAGCAGCAGCAGCTCTCATTGTATTTGCCACACGTTGCGCATACGTCGCGTTGTCAGAGTCGACGCAAAAAAAAAACACAAAGTAAACATGCACAATTATGTGTGGTGCGTGTGTGTGCCGGTCGGTCGCCCGGCATGCCAGTGTTGCCAACCATTGTGATGTTTTGGCTGGCACGCTATCAGGGCACACAAGTCCAATGTCAAATATGCGACTCCCGACGCCAACGTCGCCGTCACCGTCTCCGTCGCTGTCGACGTCGACGCCGCCGTTGGCAAACAAGACAATGAAAATTCTTGTCGTCTGCTCGCAGTTGGTTTTGGCTCTTGGCGTTGGCATTAAAAAATAAAATAAATACACCACACACTCTCACTGGCAGCTCAGTCAGTCCGTCAGTCCGTCAGTCAGTCAGTCGTTCAGACAGTCAGTCAGTTGCTGGAGTCTCTGGCAACGTCATCTTGTCATTCCGCCAAATGCGACTGAATGCGAAGTTTGTCGGGGCTCTCGGTGTACGAGGTCCCCGGCGAACTTAGTCGCCACATGGCAGGAATACAATTGCTTTTATGAAATTAAATTACGACACACATATTTAAACACTCCCTGAGGTTGACTACAAGAAAGACACAGCATGTCTATAAAAGGGACTCAAAAAGGGGTAGAGAATCCACTGCAGTCAACAATAAAACTGCACACTTGACGGCAAAACCTTCAAACTGAAAGGCTTGCGGAAGTCTCATCTCAACTGTTGTTGAGCTGCTTCAATCCGTTAATGCTAATTAAAAGAAAATCTCCTTAAGCCTTAAAAATGTATTCTTCGAAATCCTTAAAAGAATTTATATTTTTAATTCTACTGACAATTGCCGCACGTTCATAAGTTGGTAAATTTAGATCAGCATTAAGTTATTTAAATGGCCAACACTGAAAATCAGTTCATGCTCAATCGAAAATTTTGTGGTAAGAGAAACGGAAGATGTTTAAATTGTTTTAAAAGATCATTAAAGGATAAAAAAGCAGAAAACCAAAGCAATTCTATTTATTGAAATTAATTATTTATTTCCTGTTTGGTTTTTTTAGCAAAGCATAGTCTGAACGATAAATAAATATGTTTTTAATTTTGTAAGACAAAAGCAATATTTTTGGCCTAAACCTACGTTACATTTTTTTTATTTTTTTTATAATTACGAACAATTTATTAAAAAGTAAAGTAGTTTAAATTTAATTTTCATTTAGAAGTGTATTTAATTAACAAAAGTACTATAAATTTAAATAAGATTTTCTTAAATGTTTTTTTCTAAGCTGAATAATAATTTTGAATTTTACCTTATCTTTAATAATTTAATTAAAATGTTTAATCAGTGGTACCACAGAAATTCCTTTCAGAAGACGCAATTAAGGTATTGTTTTTCGCGATCTAAAGTTGCCAAGGTATTCTTATATCTTAAATTGCATACAATTATTGTATGAAACTCATTGTTTTTTTTTTGTTTGAATTTTTAAAATGTAAATGTATTTAAGAAATTTTTATTAAAAAGTAATCGCAGTAAAATTTAAGTCAATTCAGCGATTAGCCATCCGTTGGAAGTCAATAAAAAACTGAGCTAAAATAAATTAAAAATCTCATTTAAATTAATCCTCAGTGTGGGCACTTGTAACTGCTATTCCCTCATCTCCTATTTTCTCTTCTCAAGTCCCACCCTCCACTTCGTTTTTTTTTGGAGCTGTCGTCGTTGTCGTCGTCATCAGCGCATTACAAACAATTCCACTTTAGGCACGCAGCCACATCAGCTTGTGGTTACACGGCTGGCGCACATTAGCATCGATGGGCGTGGCAGTTACACCCATGGACTTACATATATACTTAAACATACACACATACACCTAGCAGTCTGGACAAACTGTGTACGAGCTTAAGTCTTGTTTAGCAATTTGAAATTTTTAAATCCCATTAAATTTGCAATCAGCATTTGATTTGTTTACCAAGGAATTGGACTCATACTTAGAATAGGACTTGAGTTCCTTAGAAATTCCTTGCGCTTAGAAATTCATCATCAGCATGGCTCTGTTTAGACAATAGTCATTCAATGATTCAATAGTTTAATCTCCAATTTCCATGAAAATAAACAAATATCCTTATCAGACGGGCCGACTCAAACAAGTGCAGCAACAACAATAACAATAACAGCTCTCTATTTAGTTTAGTTATTAAATATATCCATTTCCATTTACAAAATTACGCCACACTACTTGCTGCTCTTTCTACATCCCCAGCATAATTTCTACTCCCTTTTGCACCCGAAATATTGTGTGCAAGCTTTCCTCGTTTCATTGATGTTGTGTGCTTTCATAGTCAGAGTCTATGGCACAACTCTATTATCAAACATATGTGTGCAATGCATTCAAACCTGATTTGTATCTGCATCTGTATCTGAATCAGTTTCTGGATCTGCATGTGTAATTAAACAAAACTTGATAATGTGTTGATTATTTGAGGTATTTATGCCATTTCATGATATGCCTCAAAGTTCTACCAAGTGTGCAAGTAAGAGCAGCAGCAAATGTTTTTCCTTTCACTTAACAATTGCTAATTGCAATTATTTAATTACATTTACAGCTGCTATTGCTCATGCAAGTATTACCAGTGTTTGGTAGAGGCGACTTTTGATAAAACTTTTTGTTTGATATGTCGAGTCAAGTCGAGTCGAGACAAGAAAAGCCAGAGAAACAATCCCATTTAACCAACAATCAGACAGATGCTCCAATATTGCTAACAAGGTTTGACGTTAACTAATGGTTTAATTGACAAAAATGATAATTGAATTCCACAAATCTGTTTCACTTCAACGTCAAAAAGTTTGATGAAGATATAAGCCACAATATAGAATAACCTCGGTCTTTTTAAGTCTTCACCTCTTGAACTGGCAGGAGAAGATACAGTTTTGTCTAAACAATAATACACTCTCGTTTGATTAATTATCGTTTGATAACTATGCTTTTATTATACGACTAATATTTTAGGCTTAGCTACTCCAAGTTCTAAATTCGCCAGTGTGTTTCATTCCCAACCCAAAATTAATTATAATAATAAGTCATTAACCGAATTCAAACGGATCAAATACCTTTAAGTATTCTCCATTTCTTGCAGATCATTAATTCATTCTATCAAAATCCGTTCAGTGTAGTAGAACTCTCTCAAAGTTTAATAAACATGCATTATAAAGTAATTACATGAATTGTTCCACTCTGAATTATACTCGGCAATCGGAATTCATTCAATATTCTCAGCGATTGGCAAGCACGCAATCAGTTCAACTTTTGTGATGCCAACCACGAATTTCCAACTGCATTGTATTGTAATTCAAAACCTCTTACACAGGTCAACTGACAACAGTTGGCACCCACCAGCAGCAGCAGTAACAACAACAACAGTAACTGCTGCAACAATTCAACTACGAGTACTCGTACAATGCAATTTCGAAATGCCAGGAAGAAAATAGTTTAAGTGCAAAATTTTACGCTTTATCGAATTACCCGCGGGTGCTTTAACTTACTCCAGAAGTTTTCGGGGGCAAAAGTTTTACTGCGCACTCATTGCACGACCTCTGATGGGGTTGGGGGCGGATTGGTGGAGTGGACGGTTCACAATTTATGATTGTAAGGTGTTGCAATGGAAACTAAGAGCACTTTTTCGTCCTTCCGACTGAAATTTGTTATATTTTCTTACTGTCAGCCAAGCCATTTGTTAAATGAGTTGGCAAAGCTAATCGAAGAACTATGGACCAAGATGCATTGCGAAATTGTTAATTTGGGAAAGAGTTGGAGTCATTGCACCCACCTGCAACGACCGCTTTGACCTAAATTTTAAAAACTTCTGCGTCTTGTTTCCCACTTCTGGTCATTTCAAACAAACATCCGCGTATAAACAACATTCAACTGGGGCTGCAGGCAAAACCATTTAACCCCATGGAGCATACGCTACACGGATCTGACCAATAAAAAAATAATTTATAACAAAGCGGCCGTAAAATGGGCAAAATACGAGAAGAGCGAGAAGCGGCCAGAGCGAGCAACTAAAATCGCCCAAAATGCTAAAGCAAGATTTATGCAAATCGGAAGTAAACATTAATCAAAATTTTTTGCCTGCACGACTCCCCCAACAGTTGTTTTCTTATTGTTGTTGCTCTGCGTGCCATTCAGTTGTTGTTGTTGTTATTGTATGCGGCTAGCAGGCATAGAACGAAGAAAAAACGTGGCATACTTTGTGGCGCCATGCAAAGAGATTGCACGCTTATGATTGTGGGTCAAAGATACCCCACAGATGACGGGGAACGGGTGGAAGCGAAAGCAGCTCCCAAAGAAAACTGTATGAAAACTTGTGCAAATACGAAAACGGAAAACGAAAACTTTTCCTTGCAGTTTTTTCTTATATTTTTTGTTGTTGTTGTTGGGCGAACTTCATAAATTACAACTTCATATGTCAAAAATGGCCACGCAGCGAGACTTTCTTTTTGTCATTTATATGGAAACGTCAAATCAGCAAAACGTGTTTCGCTTTTTGCAGAGAATCTCGGTTCCCTAAGAATGTTGCATCTGAGTCAGAGCTGAACTCATCCGAACTACCATAAACTGAACCATTTGCCAATAGACAATGAAACTCTACCCATTTTCCAAGCCAAGTGGCAAACAATTAGTCATCGCTTAGTGATAAATTGTCATTTTGAATAATTATCCCACACCTACCCAGGGACAGCGCCGTTGAAGTTGAGTGTGAGTGTTCAGATCTCTGAGGGTTTGAGTAAAAAACATGTTTAATTTGACCGTACGTTCAACACATATCAACAAACTTATTTAACTGCAACAGGAGGCGGGAGTTGGATCACGACCCGATCGCTTAGTTATCGATAGTCTGGTGAACTCCTCGGCCGTTGTGGGGTGAATGCCAACCGTGTTTAGCAGCGTCTTCACGGTCAGACCAGACTTCAGAGCCGCAGCGAAGCCCTGAATGACCTCGCCGGCAACTGGGCCCATGTAGTGAAGGCCCAGGATCTTCTGATCTCCAGAGACCTCGGCCACGGCCTTAAGGTAGCAATGACGCACGCTTTTCTGGGGAATAAAGAACTCGGTGGGCTTGTAATAGCCGTGGAATACTTCGATGTTCTCGGGACCAAGCTTCTCGATGGCCGTCTCCTCGGACATGCCCACACAAGCGTACTCGAGAGGAGTGAAGACTGTGGTCGCTACGTCAGTGTAGTCCATCAACTGGGTGGATCCGGCAAAGAGGCGACGTGCAAGGAGACGGCCCGACAGGATCGCCACGGGAGTGAGCTCAGGACGGCCGTGGATGATGTCGCCCACTGCGAAGATGTGTGGCACATTGGTCGCCTCCGTGTGATCGACGACGATCTTGTCGTCCTTGGTCTTGACTCCAGCTGCATCGAGATTGAGATCCTCGGTGAGACCTTTGCGACCAATTGCCCATAGTACCGTGTCGAAGACATCGCTGTCATCCGCCTCAGTGACCGTGTTTTGGTACTTGACGAGCAGTCTTGCATTCGGGAGACGCTCCACCGCAGTGGGAATAGTGGTGCCGAGGAAGCGAATGCCGCGCTCGGTCATCATGGCAGTCAGAAGCTCGGACATCTGTCGGTCAAAGCCTCTCAACACAATCGAGCGCACCATGACGGTGGGATCGTATCCGAGTCCTTTCAGGAAACAGGCACACTCCAAGCCCACGTAGCCGGCGCCCACGACGAGAGTGCGTCCCGGCTCCTTCTCGTAGCTGAAGATGTCATCACTGGTGATGCCGAGCTCAGTGGCGCCCGGAATCGAGGGATACCTCGGACGTCCGCCAACAGCGACCACCACGTACTCGGCGGTCAACTGCCGCCGTTCGCCTTGCTTGGTCTTGTACTCGACGGTGTGGGCATCCACAAAGCTGCCCATCGAGTTGACATACTCCACCTTCTTGTCCCGCAGATCCACACGAGTCACCCAGTTCACAGACTTGATGTGATTCTGCACCGACCGGACAAGCTTCTTCCAATCTGGCTTTATGTCCTGATCGTTCACGTTCCAGCCGTACGCGACAGCCTCATGCACCGCCTCGCCCAGCAGACAGGCCTGGTGCATCAGCTTCTTGGGTATGCAGCCCACATTCACACAGGTCCCGCCCACGCCCCACTTGGTGCCCGTGGGCGTGGGCTTCACGTAGTCGAAGCACAGTACCCGGCCGCCGTACTCCACTGCCTCCTTGGCACAGGCGAGTCCGCCCGAGCCGCCGCCCAGCACCACCAGGTCGTAGTCGTACTTCTGCTTGGCAGCGCAGCTTGTGGAGCGAAAGAGAAACTTGGAACTCGACACTCCCGATTTCCTCAGCGCCTTAAATATCATCATCTTGTTATGAGCAATTGGTTCAAATTGAAAATTTAGGAATTTCGATAAAAAGCACTTGGGAGATTTAAGGCCGGGCACTGCCAACTTGTTTGATATAGCATTCAGAGTTGACAGGTGCTGCCAACTTGATACGACTTTGAGCTAGAGGTGGAGAACTGTCGATAGTCGGCACCATCGATAGTCAGCGATATTATTTTTCAAACCATCGATAGCTATCGATAGCTTTCGATAGTGGGTTAATTTGAGCATACACTGGCGAACATAATTATTGGCACAGCAAACATTTTGAGATTTGGGGGCTTTTTTGTTCCCTTATCGTTAAAATAGCATTAATGGAAAGGTCATTTAAATTCCGTTTAAATGATATAAAAAAGAATATATTTAAACTTCTCATTTTAATTTATTTTATAACTAAACATATTAAACATCTACTTCAAAGGACTTGAGCTCAAATTAGAGAAAATATAATTTAAGCTCACCAACTGAAGAACATGAGCGATATAATACACAAGTGATTGATTTAGTTCATTCCTTGCCTGTGCCGTTCATTTGAACTTAATCTGAACGAAACGACAAAGCACATTTTACATATTATCCAGATTTGGCAACTCTGTTTCTTAAATTTCGTGAAATCTTCGGGAGCTGCATAAAAAGGAAGCAATTCCAGTTTTGTTTATTTAAATATATGAAATGGTTCTTATAATATAGGATAAGTATATTCTTGACTTGGCGCAATTGCCGTTATTGGAACGACTCAAAAAGCAGCCATCAATTTACACAAGACATAGTAAAGTCAGGCCCTGCCAACTTAATACAACTTGCTCAATAGCAACGGAACTTTGAATTAACTGTCAAAATCGGACAAAGATTAAAAATTGACTTTAAATAATATCAATAAAAAAACGCAGAACAAAATCACATCCTATCCAGCTCAATTTACTAAAATTACCCAGTTAGAGTCCGCACCTCAATCCAAGTGCACCCATCAATTCTCCGATCCTGGTCCAGATCAAGTCACCGACTTTGACCGCCCGAAACGGGACCGTCAGTCAGTACTGTCTACTTTCAATTGCAAAATGATTTATTTGGCCCAGTTTTTATGTGCCATGCAATGTGTGATATGTTGTAGAAGGGGATGGAGCACTTTCTGGCCGTTGGTTTAACTGTTTAGTGTGTTCGTGGAATGCCTGGCTTGCTACGAATATTTCAGTCATTGGTCATTTTACTTCAATAGTTTTTCATTCCGAGCATCTTCGAGCAAATGTGAGAAATCCAAACAAATTCAGCCCCTGCCACTAAGTAGACACGTATGTATGTATGTATGTATGTTTGTAGGGCAACCTTTGCTATATACAAATCCAGTAAAATGGTGAAATGTCAGTTCCAATGATTTATGTTTCACCATGGACCATTTGGAATTTTTGGCAGGCCGTTGGTTACCCCCGTTTCAGCTCCTTATTCTCCGTTTGCTGCCCTGTGCACCATGCACCGTGTCCAACGGTCCAAATGCCTCCCAATCGAGTAAATGGCGCTATGGTCTGTTGCCTGCCTGTCCCCCCACTTCGCCCCCTTTTCGGCTGTCCATGGTTATCCTAATTTCTAATCTAATATTTTTGCGTACGAAGAAAAAATGGAGCCCGAAACGAGCACAGAGAAATTCTTGGCCATGTCCGATGTCTACTTTTGGTATGATTTACTTTTGCGGTTTGTTTTTGGTGCGTTTAACCGCAAATATTTAATGGTTTTATTTCCTGGCCCTTTGCAGCCCTCAGCTGCGATTCATTTGTATATGTCGGTCGGACTGTCTATCTGTGTGTGAGAGTGTTTGGTATTTTTGGCATATTTATTAGTTGACCCGACCGACCTAGAATTTGTATGTCAGCTGTGTGTGGAGTAGTGTACTGTAGTTTGCGTGGCCAAGGTTAAAGCCTAAGCCTGTGAGTGATTTGTGTAGAAACATTCAAGTGGACATATCGCCTATTGGGCCTTCAATGGACTCGGGGACAGACTCCCTCCGCTCCACCACCACCTCCGCTTCATTCCAATCCCTTTGCACAGTGAAATGGAAACAGCTGCGTTGCAGCTTGATCGTTTGGAGAATGAGTTTCAAGTGAACAAGGTCCATGGCCACGAGGACTCCTATGATTGTGGCGTAATACAACTGGCTGATCCTGCTGAACCACAGCGACCAGACAAGCATGAGTTGAAAGGCGAATACACGCTCCAATATGAATAGATTCCACGTAATCACAAGTCCTAGAAGCAAAGTCATTCGAATGTGCTGCAGAAGAGAAGAGGAGATTTGTTCAAATTTAGAAAATAAGGAATATGTTAAGTATACGCGTAGTAACCTTGACGAAGAATGGCATCAGTATCAGGGCATTGATCATGATATTGAGATCCAACAAGTTGTTCGAGAACTCGTTGTGCTCCCCGGTCTGATCTACAGGTAGGTCCTTTCCCGTCATGTAGTCCCCCACGAGGGGAACATAATCCCAGAGACTGCCACTGTCGGTTGTCACTTGCAGAGAGTCTTTAAACGGTAAGTGTGATTCTTTAGCTGCGTTAAACTCGTTGCTTACCATTGGCAATGCGTTTTACACGCCTGACCAAATACACAAGTAGAGCATTGTAGAGAAAGAGACTTAGAACAGGCAAATAAATCATTTTTATCTAATTCACTTACAGACTTTGAAAGAAAATCAAATGCTTACTAAATAATTTTCACATTTTTTTTTCTTTTATATATATTTTCAGGTAAGTGCCAGATGAATGTAAATTGACTTTCACAACCGAAAGCCACCTGGAGAGATTTGTAAGTACGATTTTGAGTTCTTGCCATTATTTGACTTACGCAAAAAGATTATTTGTGAAATGTATTTGCATAATCGTAAGCAAAACAAAGCACCAGACTTTCTCAGACAGCGAACCAGACAAATTTAAATAAACAAATTAATAGCAAAAATTGTACAACAATGATTATTGCCAATAGCAACAGGGCTCAAAAGTTTCATTATGAGTTGTGAACGCCCCATCTCACATTCCGCTCAAGTGCTCAGAATGTGGTCCATTGAAGGCATAATGTGCTGACAATCGTTGGATTGTTGGCTCTCAGACAATCGCAACTTGGGCTATCTAGATAATTTAAACTTTAAAATGACCAGACGGCCAAGTGGCTGTCTGGAGCCGAGCCGAGCCTAGGCAACAAGAATTACGGCCCCAACTTTGAGAAAGCTGTAAAAATGCAAAAGTTTGCCCAATAAACATTAGGCATAACTTTGTTGGCAAAACTTTTCGCGACTCACCTTACATTTTTAATGGTCCTCGGTCCCCATTGAAATGGCCCAAAGCCCCCCACCCCATGTCTGATGTAGGCATAAAAGAAATGCTCCAATTTCTTGTGCTACCTGCCAAGCGACAAGTTTATCAAATGTTTTACAGCGACTTTTTCTTATTTCTCTCCCTTCTTTTCTTACATCTCGTCTTTTTGTGAAAAACAAATGAAGTTCAATTTGTGTGACGGTAGGTTTTCCATTATGAGAACATGAAAAACTTATCATTTCTTGAGTGTTGCGTGTTGCCAGGCACTCGATTTTTACGATCTGTACCCCGGGATCTTTCGAGTGTTGTTTAAATATTAAATATGTCATGCCCAACTCACGGATGGACAAGTAATTCATAAAATATTAATTAAATGTGCGCCTAATTAGTTTGAATCACTCGACTTGCACAGCGATAGAACGAGGGAAATGCCATAAAATCGTAGGGGGTAGAGGGTCACAGCCAAACAACATCAAAAAAGGTGTCGACTCCTGGCTCGCGGCAGTACTTAATAAAAGTTAAACAAAGGTCAAGAGCTTTAAGTGCCTAATTGACGCCTAATGAGCGACGGCGTCAGTTTTGATGAAAGCAGGCTTTTCTTTGGACCAAGCACCTCGGGCAAAAAGTTTAAGTCATAAGTCAAACAATTCCAATCGAAATGATAGGTCGAAATCAGAACTCTATTTAATTTCGAAACGGAAAGTGAGGAGAATTCAAAAATTTAATTTGTTAAGCAGCAATTTGAAACAAATTCGACAAAATACCAACTGAATAGTTATTTGTACATGTTGGAGTACTCGTAAATACATATGTATAGAGTAACTTTACTCTCGTATGCTTCTGTAAAAATATTTTAAGGAATGTCTGAAAAGAGATTGCAGCAATTATATAAATTGTTGTCGATGTGCCAGGTGAATGTTGAATTTTTAGTTATATGTATTTCACGAAAAATTTTCATTTTGTACACAAATATTTAATTTAGTTTATTGAAGTATTTGTTGTTTGACTTGTTTGGCTAGTTCGCCATTAGTTTAGATGTGGTGCATGTGTGGTTTGTGCGGCTCGAGAACTCAACCCACAGTTTGGGCGAGTCAACTTCTTGACCAAATTCTCAAAAAGTATCTCCACATTGAGACAGAGAGAGAAAGAAAGAGAGAGTGCGGGCCGACTACGTTTTGTTTGTTAAGGCCTTAAAACTATTAGTATTACTTTGTTGATTCTCACCATTTGCTAGGAAAATTTATTAATTATTTTCAAATTGTCTTGCCCCTTTTCCTCGGTAGTCCAAGAGTTTGTCGCAATTTGGAAAAGGATATCCTCTTTGGCTTCGCATAAAAAGTCAATTAGTTTTTGAGGCTACAAAGTTAGTCAAATATAAGTTGTTTGGGTCAACACACATGTGTCAATATGTAGTGTGTGCGTATTTGTTGACTTGAGCATATCTTTTATTAATTATGGCCAAAAATAAATGGCTTTTGCATTGGACTGCAGGCAATTTTAAATTGATTTTCCATGACTATAGAAATGTTTGGTCAATAGAGGAAATTGGTCCTTGTAGATCAATAAAAAACAAACCATTTTATAAATTAATTTTTATATTCTTGTCCATCTTGCTGCCCTTGCACCTGTTTTTAGCCTTAAACTAAAGATATTTCAGCTCGTATCTTGATCGAAACTGCTAATAAAACTATTGCTGGGTTCTGTCAAGTTTCCCTTTGCAATAAAATTGCTCTTAAAAGTCTTAAATAATTTACTGATTCACGACCCGAGCAGGCCTCAAGTAGAAGCTATAAAAATGCCAATTCCTTGGATTTCAAATTTGGTCAGCAATATTCAGGGGTTGCGTTTTATGAGCCTTTTAACCCACAGCTTGAATCTAAGCAAAAATATGTAGATATTGCCTTAACGTGCTTTTAATTGATGAACATTTTGGGAAATTACATGAGTGGCACAGCAGCTCGGTGCGGTCGGGGAAGGGGATTTCACCACTTGCACAATTATGCCCAATATTGCCATATAAACCGGTTTCATTTTGCATAAAATTTTCAGTTATGAGCCAACAGTGATAACCACAATTAAAACCAGAGCAACCAAGCAAAATTTGTGCGTAGACAACGAAACAGACAAACACATGCAAACACACTCCTCAATCGGTCCCAACCCATCCCTTTGAGCAGAGTTTTATATTCCACAATCATGTATACGACATGTTAACCGGTATGCGGGTGTGTGTGTGTGCGTGTGTGTGTGGTAAAGTGCGAATTACAACACTTCCAGCTGGGTTTGCTTTTGGCCTTCTTTTACGAGCATATAACTGAACTAAATATGAGAATTCCTCGAATGTATGATTCCCAAATGAATCTGGTGTAGCGAGTCTACAAATTGGCATTGCTTAATCTGTGACGTTGCATTTTCGGGCCATGAGCAACACAAAATTGAAATCTAATCAAGCTGAAAAGCCGTACAATGCTTTTAATTGCTCGCAACTGACCGAAGTCTCTGGGATTTTGGATCAAGGAATTTCTTGCAATCATAAGCAATTGTCTGCACAAACCAAATAGAAAATTGGCAACAATCCGTTAGGACTTTAAATGCACACTTTCGCAGATCGCGATATACAGAATCAATAGTTAATTTATGCTACAGGCAATTAAAACCACTCAAATTCAAGCTCTCGGCTGTTTGATAATGTAAAAAACACATTATTTATTACCTAATATATTACTATCTTTAATTAGTATATATTTTTGGCAGTGTTTCCAATGAATCCCGTTTCAGAAAATTATTCGTGAGATCTTTAAAAATGACGAATTGATGTAACAGTTTGATTGCAGTAACACAATATGAGTACTCAAAGTTGAGAAGTTTTATTTGTATAAAGACAGTCAGAAATATTTAACATGTTTCCATTACAAACCTGTAAAACTTTTTCATGTACTGAGCTCTGCCTTCTCCCTCTGTGTCTCTTATGTTCCCTAAGAAGGCATTTAGGTGGAGTGTTTGGTGGCAAGTTCTTAGTGTAAGGACAAAGAGCTGGGACTCTGTTAGTTGTAGGTAAAGTTGAAATGCTTTTTGCATGTTCCTGTGGTCTCCCAACTGCTGCTAAGTACGGTTCTCGCAGGTGTGGGATAGGTGTGAATATGGGCAGGTGTGCAGCAGAGCATGTGAGCTACAATCGTACAGATAATGCCTGAATACCACCTCGTCAAGTCATCAGCTAACGAAGCCAGAGAAAGCCGAGCTGAGAATATGAGAATCTGAAAGTCGGACCGCCTGTCAATCAGCGAACGATCCTTTTACTTTCTATAAGCTCATCCTATTCATTAGATTAACTCGGCATCCCCCTCGTCCTCTGCAAAAGCAATTTAAAGTTCTCTAAGACCCCGTTCCTAGCCATTTTGCCAGTTTGGCATTTCGTCATTGTGGTATCTTGGCATTTTGCCGATGGGTTCCACAAAATAATAATAAATCTTATTAAATGCAGCAAATTTGCTTTAAGATCCATAAACGAATTTTGCCATCGCAGTAAAGTCCCAAAGAAAAGGGCTTAGCTTGCACACACATATCGACGAGTGTGTGGCAACACACACACACCCACACACACACACATGGCACATACATATACAAATATGAAATACATGTACAATAAATCTAAGCCGATTTAATAAAAGGCATTAAAAAATATCTATTTTTCAAATGAAAAATATTAAATCGGCACGAAGTCAGCAGGAAAAAGGCCAACAGCAGCAGAAGAGGGGAACGGGCAGGGAAAAGAGAAGCATCCTGGCAAAGGACACACACTCAAGTTGATTGGAAAAGTGGCTGTGCCTGGTATTAAAGGAGAAGATGGCCAGGAAGAAGCCTATAAACGGTAGAGAGCCCCAAAATGAACACTCATACACTCATGTGTGGGGCATGAGTATGAACTGAAGCCACGTTCCTACATCAAACGGCTTAAGGAAGACAAGGACTCCACTGACCGACGACGCATGATTAAAAACTCCGAGTTCGAGTCGGGTTCCGGACTTGGGGTTGACTCGGTCTCGGTTGGCTCGGGCTACCTTTCAAGTTGAGTAAATGAGCATTCAAGCGATTCAGATTATCAATACGCATGAATGGGAAGGGACAGCGAACGAGGTACAGCCGATTGACCAAATTGTACTTAAGTTGAACTGGACAACTGACCGAGCCGAGCCAAGGCAGACAGATAATATGGGATATCCACAGCTTTGGCTCAGAATCTCATGTGGTCCGATTATGTGGGGGGCTGTCGAATTTGATACTTCGCAAACGCCGAGGAGGCTGTCTGCTAAATGAAGCATTTTCTCGCTCATTTGAGTAAGATTGGGGAGGCAGTCTGTTTCTCTTCAGTCGTCAGCTTCAGCCAAGAAAAGGAAGTTGCGGAAATGCGTTTGATTGCAAAACGCAATAACGCCTGTCTGCTGTCTGCAGTCCACAGTCTGTTGTGTATGTTGTGGCCCACAGACGTCGCTATGCCACACTGGCAATGCCAACAAGCGTATCGAAGAAGTCGACGAAGACGCTGACTGAATCAATGCAATTGCATATGCAACTCGCTCTGTCTCCCTTCCGTACTCACTCCCTCACTTACTCACTCAATGTATCTCATAATTGAGATACTTTGCTGCTGCTGCTGCCGGCAATGTGAGCCATGTCAGCGGGATGTGGATTTGCGCTTGGATGCGCTAATGCGCGGCACATGCAAAATCCTTAAGAACTCAATTAAGTGATGAAGGGCGACGTCAATTGAGCCAAACTAGCAGCACAAAATGCAAAACACCAGCAACTGCTGCACCAACAACAACAAGAGGAGCAACAACAAGAGCAACAACAGAATCATCAGCAACAGCCACAACACAAAGACATTCAGCTGTGTGACAGTTTCTGCTAAAGGAGAAGCAACAGACGCTGAAGCAAAAACAGAAACTGTGTAATATAATTAGTTTGGGGGCAAGTGCATGGCACAAGTTTGTTGCTTAAGATACACGTGGTTGGTTAACAGAGATACATATACATTCAATATTCATAAGTACTGAAACTTAACTCTTACACATTTTCACGCTCGATTAATTTACTTTTCCATGGATGTTAAATGCTAATAATACAGCTGAAAAAAATACACACACAGATAGAGATTCTGCAATTATTTTTCTTTTTCTTTCTTTAGCCGGACTCTGCTCAAAATTGTTTCATATATAAATTCAGAGATTATTATTCGATCATTAAACAAAAGTTCAGAGACAGACTATGCAGAGAAAATAAATAACTGATAATGAGCATAAGATTCTAATGACTAGTATCAACAATCTTGATATAAAAGAAAAGTATTTTGATTAAAGTATAACCCAAAATTTACTATAAATGGGTACGAAAGACCGGTGCATAAATTTGAAACTCGGGAGCTAGACATTGGGAAATAAAGATAATAATAATAATTCATTACTGAATCATTCATGTTACTTCCCCACTAAAAGCCTTTCTTTAATTACTTTAGCTAAATAAAAGTCAAGTTTTGTAAGTTTTAAAATACTTATAATTTTGGACTTAAGATATCGTACTTCAAATAATATCGAGTTGCTTGAATTATTGAGACTTAATTACAGAAAACTTTATTATTTTTGGTCTATGTATGTTATGCATACAAAATGTATGCTCGTGAATTCTAGTTTAAACATTTTACTTGTCAAATAATATTGTTACGTTATATCAAGATTTATTGTTACATCCTTGCAGACAAATACTTTAATGAATATATACATCTGATCAGGACAATGAATTGGGTCAACAGACTGCTATGCATTTTTGATGAAACTTTTTCACCTTCCAGACTCTTCAGATTCGTTGACGATGTTCACCAAGTACATAACTCAAGTCAAAGAGAAATTAATTGTTCATCCCAAAGATGAAAATGGTTTAGCATGTGTAATTTATGGCAATTAAACATGTAATTTGCGCATTTCTCACGTTGTGCTAAATGCTAAACATTCTGGCAATTTGACACAATTTTGCAGCATTTGGCAATGTCTCGACCTCATTTTCGGAAAGCACACACTGTCGTACACCTCATTTAAAAACATGCCGGTCACTAATTATGATTGATGCACTTTAAAATTGTTGGCAAATTATTATTGCCAAAAGGCAAAAGGAGGACGCCCATCGCCCACCGCCCATCGCGATTCCTGTTGCCTCACGCTTAACTCAATTAGTCAACCTGGCCAGGCAATAATTTTCTGCTGCTGCTGCTGTTGCTGTTGCTGCTGCTGCTGACGTTGACGTTGACGTCACCGTCCTGTGTCGGTCCTTCATCCTTTCGTCCGGGCCAACTGTTGCAACGAAATTACCACAAAGTTTTCTGTTTGCTGCATAATTAAAAAGTTTGAAAAGCTTTTGCCGAAACCAGGCAACAGTCAACGTAGAATTTCTCCCTCCCTCCTCCACCTCTCCTTCTCTCTCTCTCTCTCTTCTCAGTCTCTCTCTCTTTCGGCATGTTTGCCGGTCCTGCTTCTGGTCGTGGCCGACAAGCTATTATAAACCAGCGGTTATGCAGCGGTTGCAGTTTTTGCATGATTGACAACCCAACAACCCGTGCCGAGTCAGGAAGCAGCTCCTGCCCCTGCCCCTGCCCTAGCTCCTTCTCCTGCCCCCCAACAGTCGCCCACAATAAAAAAGCTAGTCAAGGACATGCCAACGCATATGCCTTTTGTGTGTTTATATAGTCGTATATGAATGTGTGTGCGTCTGCATTTTAGCAAATTTCTCTCAGTTTATTTCTGCACAAAATATTTATACTTATTTTCATCCAATGAGTTTGTGATAATTAGTTTTTCCGGCAAATGAGAGCACATGCTCTACTTTTGAGAGCAATTATAGAAATGCATTGCTTTATTAAAATTATGCGGGTCAAGGCCCTGGCAGGAATATTTCAACAAACTACAAACTCTTAGCAACTAATTAGAGACTGAAGACATTAAGCAGATTCCCAAACATTTGCTCAGAGCAACTAGTCAGCCGTGTGCTCAAATTTCGCACCTGACAATCCGCTGGTAGCTGAAGCTCATTAGAGCTCCACTTTCACAGGAAAGTTTTTCAACTACATATTTATGCTGGTTGTCCCAATTGTTGTTGTTGCTCTGGACATGTGTGCAACAAAAACCGCAAGTGTCAACTTACAGGGCACGAAGAAAGGCAACATCTCCAGTGTGAGGTGCGTCCGCCACCTGGCTCATTAATCATTAAAAAGAGACAAACAAACAAACAAACTAACGAATACCAACAACAACACCATCACAAGTGGAACGCAATTTGTTTTATCGTCAGTCCACCTGCCCCCACTGTATCCTCTGTCCACCTTGTCTGCTCCGTCTCCCCGTCCCGAACACGTGTCTCTCCTAACGCGCTCTGCACTGATTTGCCACACACACACCCACACACTGGAAAAACCTTACCGCATGACATTAAACAATTAAAATAATTACGCAAATCTCTCATAGGATTTGTCTCACTTTGGCGTGAGCTTGTTTATTTTTCTAAACACGCACTGCCAAGCTCTTTTTATCGGCATATTGACTATTCCACTGCGTTTGTATCCCATAGAACGCAAGGCATATGTAAATACTTTTAGCAACGATGGTGAACACAAATTATATAGTCCAGACATATTTTAAGATCTTTATTTTTATACTATGACCTTATGATTTGGTTTCTGTTGCACTAACTAGAATAAAAGTATAGATTATAATATAAAGAGTGAAGTAGACGATTTTACATTTGAAAACCGTGATGAAAATTAAAAATAATGTATCAGTATTAGGGGATTCTGTACTATTCTGTTTACTATGTGTACATCGATTTTAAATTCAAATGTCAATATCCAGTCTTTAAATTATCTTAATTTGTCACTAGTAGTTTACTTTTCAGGTACTAACATTTACCATTATTTTATTATAATCTTGTTTGGATGTGATTTTAAGTTTTTCTTTAATTAATTCACTAACTTTTCACTTCCTATTTTTTTTTAAGTTAACGTTTGTGACAGTTGTCTGGTTGATAACCTGACTATAAATATGTTTTATTTTATATGTTTATTTTTGCGTGATTGGGTGTTTGACTGTGTGTGTGTGTGTGTGATTTGCTTTGGCTGTGCATACTCTTTAAATTAATTATAGTTTTAATTGACAGGTCATTTGTTTTGTTATTGCCCCTCTCCGTTTCACTGTCGCTTATTGCCTATTTAGACATAAATGTTCTTAGCATTTATTTAATCGATGTCAATTTTTAATATTAATTAAACAATTATCAGTTAATTCATTTAAATATTAACAATACCTGCTATATAAAAACAGTTATATCAATTAAACTTGTTTAGTCTCATTAAAAAAATGCTTTTGGGATTAAGTCATATCTTATTTTAATCGTGCATGTTGATAACAAAGCTGTAAAAAAGCTGTTTACCATTTAAAATTGTTTTTTTCGGCTAGCGACCTTTCTACTTCTTTGTAGGTCAGTTTTAGCTGACTCTAGGTCTGATTTATTGATATCAACATACAACAACGCCCAAAACACTTGCAGAATATATATTATCTCATTCTTCCCTGATAAAGCATCTACAAATCGGATTTGTATTAGTTTATATTGTTATTCAAAGCAAGTCAGTTGGTCTAAAAATAAATAGGTTGAGAAAAAATGTTATCCTGGTTGGAGTTTTAACCTGAACAGGCTGGTAAACAGTCTAGTCTTGAATATCTTACTTCCTGCAAAGGTAACTGGCAAGGGCAAATTAATCTGGCGAGTCCAAGCCACTTTTAAACTAAAAGCCAAAGGATTAACTGCCCCTTGTTCGTATATAGACGGGAGTATATCTATGTGCGGGGAGCTGCGGGGACTGTTTGTGGGTATTATTTGCCTAGGCAACCTGCAAAATGCCTGATAATGGATTATTCCATGCCATAAATGTAAATGCAGAACAGTGCGCATATCTTCTTGTTCTCTAACTGCTTCGTCTCCCGCGAAACAGCCAACCAGACGTCCAACTAACCAAAGGGCCCAGCACCAAATGCGAAGCAATCTAGCAACGGCTGCGGCAACGGCAACGGCAATGGCAACAGCAACAGCTACGCGATGACGCCATTTTGTTGCAACAGTGGCAACAGTTATGGCCGCCATGAAAAAACAAAGAGCTGTGCAAAAAAGAAGTCCAAAAAGAGACGGACGGGACGAAGATAGAAGGAAACTGAAAGAAGCGGCAGGTTTTTATGGCCACTGTAAAGTCGCAACAACGGCAACGGCAACAACAGCAACGGCAACTGCAGTCAACAAAGACGCGTAAATTATTTTAGATTTACATTTCTGCATTTCATTTATACAGTGCACTTGGTCCAATCCACGCCTTCGGCCCACTAGCACCACCAGCACCACCAACACCACCCTGCCCCACAGAGCAGAGCTGGCACAGGACTCGCTGTGTCTGCCGTTTGCCGCCGGAGGCGTTAAGCAAGACGGCGCACAGTGGGGCCATTGCTCATTTTACGTTGCAAAAATCGTAACTTTTAAACCAAATGAGATAATCGAATAATTTTAATGGCATATGATAGATAACTCTTCAACCTATGAAATTAGCATTTAAAAAAGGTGCCACGCCCCCTAATTACTTACTTACGGGCTATCAAAGTTGAAATTTGTGAAATGAAATTTGTGAAAAAAATAAATTTTATGGCACCTAAAAATAAATTTTTTTTAAAATTTTTGATTTATTTTGTTTTATTTTTAAGGTTTTTATATTTTAAAATTATTTTTAAATAATTTAAAAACAATTTTTTTTTTTTCAAAAAATTATTTTTTGTTTTTTGGTGTGAATTTTCAAAATTGCATATTTCGACCTAATTCCTATGACATCTATATGATATAGTTGTCCGATTTTGAACCAATCTGACATATTATGAACCTGGGGTAGTCTTCTACATCCTGACCAAGTTTGGTTCAAATCGGACCACAATATCATATAGCTGTCATAGGAACAATCGATCGAACTATGCAATTATGCCGCGAGTTTTTTTTGTGAGGTTGATTTAGTTTTTTTTGATTTAACCTTCTTAGGCGGGTCCGGGCGGGTACAAAACCATATATAGTTATAAAGAGAAATCAATTCTGAAGCGTTTTTTAGCTATTCTAAAGAGGTGTTTTTTGTACAAATTGAGTTTTTGTCTACCAAAGTTCAAAAATAGTCCAAATCTAGTGTTTTGCAGTACCGCAGGCCGAACAACTTGGCAAAAATAATTTTTTTTGGGTAAGCGTTCGGAAAAAGTAATATACGGATTCGATAGAAAATTCTTCAATGATTAAGAATCCAAATGGGATTTTTAGATCAAGTAAAAATTGTGGATAGTACAACCTTTTAAGGTTGACCCATTTAAATTTAAAGAACACTAGATTTGGACTATTTTTAAACTTTGGTAGACAAAAACTCAATTTGTACAAAAAACACCTCTTTAGAATAACTAAAAAACGCTTCAGAATTCATTTCTCTTAATAACTATATATGGTTTTGTACCCGCCCGGATCCGCCTAAGAAGGTTAAATCTAAAAAAACTAAATCAACCTCACAAAAAAAACACGCGGCATAATTGCATAGTTCGATCGATTGTTCCTATGACAGCTATATGATATTGTGGTCCGATTTGAACCAAACTTGGTCTGAATGTAGAAGACTACCCCAGGTTCATAATAATGTCAGATTGGTTCAAATCGGACAACTATATCATATAGATGTCATAGGAATTAGGTCGAAATATGCAATTTTGAAAATTCACACCAAAAAACAAAAAATAATTTTTTGAAAAAAAAAAAATTGTTTTTAAATTATTTAAAAATAATTTTAAAATATAAAAACCTTAAAAATAAAACAAAATAAATCAAAAATTTTAAAAAAAATTTATTTTTAGGTGCCATAAAATTTATTTTTTTCACAAATTTCACAAATTTCAACTTTGATAGCCCGTAAGTAAGTAATTAGGGGGCGTGGCACCTTTTTTAAATGCTAATTTCATAGGTTGAAGAGTTATCTATCATATGCCATTAAAATTATTCGATTATCTCATTTGGTTTAAAAGTTACGATTTTTGCAACGTAAAATGAGCAATGGCGCCACTGTGCGGCGTCGGCACATAATTTATGCAATTTTTATGATTATTCATTATGAGTACGGATGTGCCCGGAAAGCACCATGGGCGCCACAGCTCAATGAAGTGAGTGCAAAGAAAAATTATGTATTTATATTTTCCAGCAATGAATAAGTCCAAAATTGTTTATTAGATGATCTTAAAAACATTTCAACTTGTATTTATTTCTAGCAAATGTTACTTTGTTCCCACTGTGCTGAATAGTTTTTTCCTTTGACTGTCATGTCCGCACCGCATTTGTTTCATATTTTATGCATTTTCCTTTGGCACAACGGATATGCAACAAAACGTTTGCAGGGAGAGAGAAAGCGGATGAGTTGAACGGGGAGAATTCGCATTTTTTCTTTCTTAGAAGCTCGATGAAGACCCCTTTCGGCCAAGTCCGACAAACGTCGCTCATATATTTTTCAAGTAATTAGCATTAATTTTGCCAACTGATAATTCCCGCGGCTTATGGCAACCATTGCATTAAGGGTGGACAAGGGGGTGCTCATTCCTCTGATACCAGCTCACGTGCTGGCCTTGTGAAAGGCGTTGGGCCTCCTCGTCCTGATGTCCCAGCCATGGCCTGGGCTTGCTCCTGGTGCTGGCTGGGCTTTATCGCTTGGCATTTGCAAGTTGTTGATTGCGTTATGGGCAAAGTTAATAAAGTCATTTGCATCTTGCATTAAGTGGCTCAGTTCTGAATCGTGGATAACTGTGTGTGTGGGCTGTTGCAGGCAAACGGAGTACGAGTAAGACGGTTTAATTAGCTTACGAGTTGTCATGTGGGTCACAGAGAGTCCCAACTTGGCTAATGCTCAAGCTGATGAAATATGAGTTTGAGGGGCAGATCAGCCGATTACCGAAACCAGAAAGATTATAAAAACTAATCCTCAAAATTAATTACGCAACTTGGGCAGTAGAAAATAAAGAAGAAAACATAAAAAAATCCAAACGAGTGAAATCCCATAAAGCGATTTTACCGAAACAGCCACTGGCAACCCCAAATTGGAAGATTTCTTTCTCTTTGCTGTTTGTGAAAATAAGATAAATTTGTAGTGCGCAGAAGTTGCAGCAGAAGCAAAGGCGAAAGCAGCGCAAGAAAACGTCAATCTAATTGAAATTCTAGATCTAGACAAAATCTTCCGCAAATTACCTTCATTGACAAAAATCTCTAATCCCACGATGCTGGCGAAGCGAAACCTGAAGGCAAACTCAAGAGCTGGCAACCCCAAGACAAGACAAGGCTCTAAGAAAAACCGTTGCAGCAACAGCGAATCGACTTTTCCCCGATAAGTTATTGTTTAAAAAGGGTCAGGAGGAAAGGGACAAGTGGCAGATGGGTGGGAAGTAGAAGGAAAGGAGATTGGCAAGCAGGAAACATACTTGAAGCGAAGCGCAGAGCAAAAGCCGAAGCAAAACCAAAGCAGCAGGAAACGGAAGTGCAGCGAGGGCAGCTCCTGTATTTGTGTGTGTGTGTGTCTGTTTGTGTGTGTGCATCACAATTGGGTTGCAGGTGGAGATGCTACTGACGACGTCTTCATATGGAAGGCAGGCAGCCAAAAAAGAGAAAGAAAAATAAAAACAAAAAATAGGTAAATACGTTGCGGTCGTTGTCGTTCTCGCTGCGACTTTGTCGCCATTACGCTGAGTACATTGGCCGCAGCCACGCCCCTCCGGGCAACTCCTTTGGGGGCTGACTGCATTTTTCATAGATGCAACTCTGGCTGCTGCTTTAGCGATTTAATTTAATCAACTGAAAGCGCATTTGCAGCTTTCCTAACCGCACATACACAAAGCCACACACACTCACACACACACGCGCACACAAAGGAATACACACACTCGCTCACAAACAAGAGACTTGCATTTTCCTCCCCCCTCCCAGTTGATGCTCCTGCTTCTCAAATGTCTTCGTTTTGTGAGAACGCTGTCATTCAACTCAGGATTGTGGCAGCTTTTCCGCTTGTCTCCATCCTCTTCCCTTGAACCTGTTTTGTTGGATGCCTGCTTAATATCTCTTCGTTTTGATCTTCAAGGCATTGATTCTGATTATGTTGGTTCATTTTTGTGAGTATTGCGTATACGCAATGGGAACTGCAGATCGCAGATTCTTATTGAGTTCACTAACAAGAAATATATATATCGAGAACGAAGAAACAGATGTGTTAAGAAACAGACAGAAATACATTTTGTAAATGTAAGTGAAAGTCGACTACCAAAAAGATTCTGCGGATGTATAAACTTAATTTCTCAGTGCACCTCGAACTACTCGTCATTATCTTTTTATATGATAAACATTTGGCTTAAATACTCCTACCGAATACTTTTAAAACTATAAACTAAACTAAATAAATATGGTTGAACCTTAATATGCCAATTTTTCTTCACTTTGACTTTTTATTTTTATATTAGTTTTGGCATTAAAGTATGTGCTTATATGTTAGATGGCATAATCAAATGTTATTGAGCTCATTTTTGCAATGCATTTTGTCTCTGGGTGTATAAAAGGCCAACGCTAAGTTGCACCTGTTGGTGCTTTTGCTCCCTGCATGACTCACATAAAATGAGAAGAGTCCGAAACAATAAAGAATCCAAATGAATTTACTTACTCAGTTCATTCTTGCGATATGCCGGCTAATCCCAATGAAAAGCAACTTGGAGCCTTCGCAGATATAACTGATAGCTTAATCAAGGTGCAAATATCAAGTACCACAAGGTATGTGATATAGCGATTCTCGATGCTCTGATTAACACTTTAGTTTCTCGCTCCGCATTGAGATGCAATAACAGAGACAACTTAAGCACACATTCAGAATCTCTCTCTCACTCACGAAGTACTAGTTGGTGCTCAGGTGATGATGGTAATGAGCCTCTCCCACATCACCGGGCACGCAGAAACAACCAAAAGGTAACACTTAAAAGCTGCAGAAGAAGTTCTCCTGTGCCTGCCTAAAGCAGCCGTGGTGTCTGATGGATGGTGGGGTGAAACAAATGAGGAATAAAATGTGTGCATCAAGAATTGTTGTAAACAGAGGCAGAGCGAGAGAGAGGGAGAAAGAAAGAACCCAAAAGCTCGCCCAAGGCAACAAAATGTGGGTGAGATTATGAGGGACACGCAGAGCAGGACAGACCCAGAGATAGACACTTTATAGCATCTCTCTGCTCTGTTATCCCTGTGGGTTTTGTAATTTGCCGTTGCTATGTATCATGATGTTGCAGTTGTTGTTGTTGTTGTTGTTGTTGTTTATTTCTGTGGTTTGGAGTTTTTTCACTCATTTTATACATACACATACATATAATTCTCATTTGCAACTGCGCGTGAAATTTACACGCATTTTGAAGTCTAATTTGACATTAATTCAATACCCTCAGGATAGTACGCATTACGCTGCTGTTGTGCGTATCTATAGTGAGTGTGTGTGTGTGCATGTGTGAATGTTCGGTCATAGAAGTGGTTGGATGGTTAAGAGTTTTGTTTGCTCTCGGGCGACGCGACGGAATGCCGCGTGTTCAAGTTTCCCAACTGGAGGCAACGCGAATACAACACTGAATGTAAAATCTAGTAAAGCGTTGGGGTTTTAAGCAAGTCACTTACAGGCAGAACATACATGCATGTGTGCATACTTATTTGTTATTCTCAATAACAGAGTGTCAATTAAATTTATAATTTTAATTATAATTAAATTAGTGTAAAGCAAAGAAAATTCAAACTTTTTCACAATATTTAGGAATAATATATACCAATTATGTCTTTTTGATCAATAGATCTAACAAATAATCAAACAAGATTTTACTCTCAGCTCTTTAAACGATATTCCAATAAATGTATAAATCTAAAATTTAGAAAAACAAATTATAATTTTTTGTATTTTAAAATAATTCATATTATTGTTCAATACAAGGCTGAATATTCAAAATGTTTGGGCTTGAAAATGCTTCCGTAGCTAGACATTTACATCGTGTAGAGGCTTAGTTAGAATTCATTTTATTTTGAAATTACATCTAGAAGTAGTATATGTTTTTTTATGACTTTTCGAATAAAAGAACAAAATTTTTGTTGCAAAATATAAATTCAAAATAAATTGTAGGAATGATAAATGGCTTAGATTTGGCTTAGATTTTAACTTGTCTGTATACCTTTATAACCTTTGGCCTAACAAATGTGTTCACAACAATTGCTCTTCTTAATTTAATTTAGTGTCATTAAATTATTTTTGTTTCCTGCATCTAGATTCTATTTTTCTCCCATTAGAGAACTCCTCTAACTCATTGACATGCAGCTCAGTAACTAGATTCAAACCAAAAGAAAACCAACTGCCAATTAAACCCAATTCGTTACGCGACAGATTTCGCATTTACTTTTATGCCATTTCTTTTTTATTCGTTTACCCATTTGGATTTCGGTTCGCACAACCATAACCAAATTTATTTTAAAACTTGAAACTCAACCAAAATTTGCACAAATGCTGCCAATTTTGGCCAAACACCAAACCAACTTGTAAAAAAGAAGCAAAAATTAGAAAAAAAAAAAAAAAAGAAAGAAATAGAAGAACTCCAAACAATGAAGCTCAGTTTGGTCAAAGGCAAATACCACTGATTGTGACAATCAGCGTGACAATAAAATTGGCGCTCAGTTGCGGAGAGTTTGGATCCGGTTGGGATTTGAGCTAAAGTATGATTTTCGGTTTGGGAGTCTGGAATCGCTGGGTGCTAAGGCGAACGGCAACAGCTGGCTGTTGTGGCAATCAGAGAAAATCGAAGAAATCACCCGGCCGGGCAGCTTTAAACTTTGACAATTTCCATGCCAACGAAATGCGATGAAAGAATTTTAAAATTCCGACATGTCAACGGCAATGTTGAGGCGCTGATGTGGGCGTGGCAACCAAAATGACAGGCTTGTGACACGCACAGACCAACTGTCACACCCGCTGTGCGTCTTTGTGTGTGTGTGTTTATATAGATATGTGTATGTATATGTGGCTAACCCTTGCAAAGCCAAAGCGAATTTTATAAAATTGTCATGGCAAAAACGCAAAGAAAACGAAAAGAAAAGCAAAGCTAAGGCACGCAATGATGATGGCACTCTTTTTGTCCCTTTTATAATTTTGCTCTGAACAGTTGCCCGAGGCATTGTTGCTATTGTTGTTGTTGTTACTGTTGTTGTTGTTGTTGCTGCAACTGTAACATTATCTAAGCTAACAAATTGTCAACACGTACAAATGCGTTCACTCAAACGTAAACGGGGTAATAACCATTTTTCGTAATAATATTGTGTCATAACAAATCTAGGTTATACTCGTACGTAAAGCGTTTTTCCCCATCGCCTCCTTTTCTTCAACTTTGTCCTTTTCTCAATACCTAGATAGATATATTTAAAGAGTTTTTGTTGGAATGGGACCAGCTGTGACCATAAAATGGAACCAGGATCAAGTAAAATGGAGAAAGTTTGGAGAGCGAAATATGTAACTCTCGATATAATAAACAGCGATGACATGATCCTGCAAAGGATTCTCAGGCTGACTACCAGAGTATAACATTTCGCATGGCTTAAATATATTAATGATAAGAGATACATACTAATATAATACATTTCAATTCAAACCGATGAATCGAAATTCCGCTGTCTGTAAAAAAAAAGTTTATATATCATTTTAGAACCCCTTTTATTCTCATTTATATTAACCATATCATTCAGATTGTAGAAAATATGTATGAAAAGTACTCTTTACATACACTAGTCGGCATATTTATTTTGACAACATTTAAAATTAATTCTACTCATAATTTGAACCTACTTCATGTACATTTTGGTATCAATGGAAAGGTCAATTCAATTCCGTTTGAATGATGCTAAACTTTCCTTAACCCATTAAGTACCCATTGAAAAATTTGAATCACTGCGGACGGCAGTCCGCGCTAGTGACGAAAGCAGCACGAAGGGTGCGAAGGCGACTAGCATATATACACAGGAAGAATGGAAAATTTGCTATGACTGTCCGATCAGGTCGAATTATATACCGATCGAAAGGTATTAACCTAACTTACAAATGTGCATACTAAGACTTTTGGAAACTCACCTGGTTCGTGAGATAAACAGGTTTAAGTAAAAGGGGAAAAATTTAAATTATTGGAGCTAATGGGGTCGTTGGAGCCTTTTTGAATTTTCTTTGAATTTTTTTTAATTTTCATTAAAAATACGCGTCGAATGACACCTCGATTCATCGAAATCGGACAACTGGTTCGAAAGATAACTAATTTTGAAATTTTTAGGGGCCTTCCGAAAATGAGATGAAAAGTCAGTCTGTTTGTTTGTTTGTTTGTTTGTTTGTTTGTTTGTTTGGATCAAATCGTTGATTTAGCTTAAATGTTTGAATGAGGACTTGTTCCTGTTAAAAAATCTAGAAACGTTTGTTCTACGACTTTTTCGAAAAATCGCTAGTTTAGCGGGAAATCGCTAAAAACCGCCAATCTTAAAACCCCCATAGCATCCAAACGATAGAAGCCACAGATGTGATCTATATATCGTTGAAAAGGTATTTCGAAGGGCTCTTAGGCATGCCTTCGAAGTTTTTTTTTTAGGTAATTGGATAAACAGCTACAGGTGAAATAAGGTTTTTTTGGCTGTTTTTGAGAAAACGTTAGACCCGATTTTTTTTAATTTTCAATATGTTATAGTTTGTACCATTTCGCGTTTTTTGATATATCATGCATAAATTTTTGTTTTGATTGGTTTGGAAGATATATCCTATTAACTGAATGTATACGTTTTATATTAAATTGGGATAGGACAGCAGCAGCAATTACATTTGACTAACAGTCGAGTAACAATGAAATCTATAATTAGAAAGTTGTTCTTAAAGATCGCCAGTGGCGCAAAGTGTAGAGCGTCCGATTTTTGATTGAATTCTCAGTTCGGGTTCCGGGTTCAAATCCTGGCACGGACAAAACTTTTTTTTTTTTTTATTTTTAAATGCAGTTAATTTGTTAGAGGATGATCCGAATAGGTTTTTTTTAATGTTTTTCAATTTTATAAGGGTGTTGGCAGAAATCTAAGCTGCAAAATAAAGAATCGCTGTAGTCAGATCTGTCTAAGGTGGTAAGCTTCCGTCAAGTTTGATATGTTCGGGAGACGCGGGTTCAACTCCCAGCGTGAGCAATTTTTCTAAAAATTGTTTTTTATTAGCAGACTGTAGTCTATTTGCTTAAACTGATTTTGATATAATATATAATATGTTTTTAAAAATTTTTGGGTGCGCATATTGAAAACCTCCCAGCAAAGTAACAATGCCAGAAACATATGTTATATTTTTGTGATGCAAAAATAACCAGTGCTGCCAGACAGTTTAGTTTTTTCTTGCAACAATGTGCTCTTTAATTTTTTCAAAGTTTTTATATGTATATATACATAATTATATTAGTATAATTGTTATATAATAATTATAAATATTGAGTTGCTTAATATTGCATACCAGAAAATTGGTCTTCATACATGTGCATTGCAAAAGTACCCAGTGCTGCCAGACGGTTTGATTTTGTTTAATAGGAATGCGGGTTATCATTTATTCAAATGAACTAAAATATTCGAACTTTCCTGCAACGTATTCTAATTGAATGTGTTTTTTTTCTGCTTATCACATAATTATTAAGTTGTTTCATTTTAAATTAAAAATGTACAACAAATATATTTACGTATTTATCTGTCTGCGTTATCGGTATAAATATGTGTGTGCTAAATACGAGATCTATGTAAATAAAAAACTAAAGTTATTGAATAGTTTTTTATTCAATAAAACATTATAACTAAACTTAACAGCTAAAAGAGACATTAAATTATATAGGTAAGACCCTTGGTCATGGTACTGAGGTATTTTTCTATAAACACTAAATACCTTTTGACAAAGTAGTTTTGTCAAAAGCAGAGGCGATTGCAAAAATTTCTGATATCCCCCAAAAAAACCTCTTTACGCGGTAAAAGTCTAGTGACGAAAACATTTCCATGCCACAAAATTTCTGATATCCAATTTTGTGACGAAATATATAAATTTTTTTATATATGCTTAAAAAAATGAACATATACAAAGTTAAAAAATAGGCATTCGGCACTGCGCAAAAAGTTTTTTTTAAGTGCAAAGAAGCTGAACCTTTTTGCGCAAAGTGCGGAGTGCCTATTTTTTAACTTTGTATATGTTCATTTTTTTAAGCATATATAAAAAAATTTATATATTTCGTTCACAAAATTGGATATCAGAAATTTTGTGGCATGGAAATGTTTTCGTCACTAGACTTTTACCGCGTAAAGAGGTTTTTTTGGGGGTTTTAAAAAACGTCAATTTTAAAACTTTTTTCCTCGATTTATTTCAAAAAATTTGTTGATGCAAAAAAATTCTTCTAACATTTCTAATAGTGACTGCAAAAACAATTTTTCAAAAATCTCTTTGCTAGTATTTTTTATAATTTTTTGAAAGCTGCAAAAAATGACTATTTTAACCCATTTTTCCTACTTTTCATACAAAAAGTGCCGTTTTTTGCAGTTTTCAAAAAATTATAAAAAATCAAAAAATTTTTTGAAAAAAATCGAGGAAAAAAGTTTTAAAATTTACGTTTCTTAAAATTCAAATTTTTCAATGGGTACTTAATGGGTTAAGGAAAGTTTTGCATCATTCAAACGGAATTGAATTGACCTTTCCATTGATAAGAAAATGTACATGAAGTAGGTTCAAATTATGAGTAGAATTAATTTTAAATGTTGTCAAAATAAATATGCCGACTAGTGTATATTGTTTAATGAATCCTTGCTGATGACGACAACCCCTTCCAACCCTACAGCAGGTCATGTGTTATGTCCATTGGCACAAATTGCTGGCTTACATCACGATGTTACTGCTTCAGTTGCTGTTGCAGTTTTCTACCCTGAGCCCATAAGAGTCTACTAGCATAAGGGATATCTCCGACCACAAATAAATATGTACATATTCTGGATCAGTATCAACAGCCTAGACGTTATGGCGATTAAGTCTATATGAGCCAAAGTCTTCTAATTTGGAATACCATTATCTTTCGCCTTTCACCCATTAATAATAAAAATAGAACAATATCCAACGTTATTTTAACTTTGTATCGATTGGGTTTAACTTAGAAGTTCTGCAAGAATAGATTATCTTCAGTCTCCATTTGTTCGTATATATTTTGAAGTAAATATGGCCTGAGCGCAGGGTATCTCGTAGTCGTGCCCTCTTGACTACAGAGTTTTTACTTTATTTTTGTTAAAAGTAAAACAGCAACACGTCGTCGCCGAGAGTGTCAGCCTCCTGGTGACTCGTGGCCGAAGCTGTAGAGCCAGAGTCCTGCCGCTTGCCGATGCTGGGAAGAGTCCTGGCAGCGTGTCCTGAGACTGAGACGCATAATGCGCTCGTTCAACTTAAGAAATAAACTAAAGTTGTCACGTAAGCAAAGTTTATGACCAAAAAGCAAAGAGAAGCCCAGAGATGCCAACTATTTTGCCAGCTCGACAGCAACAGCAGTTGCACAATGGAAACATCTCGTTGGACACGCGCCATGCCACCAAATCATCTGCAGAGTTGTCCACGCTCCCCACAGCCCTCCTTGCTCCAAAAATGGAAACAGTTGCACGCTCCGACTGCGTTCAACATTTAGCTGCCTGGATGAATGTGAATGTGGATGTGAATGTGAATGTGGACCAGCAGGCCGAGAGGGGACGATGGGCGTGGCAGTGCCACTGATTGACCAAATGATAGACAGGCGACACAGACGGCTCTCTTTTCAAACTGCAGAGCAGAGTGCTTACATCTTGCAGTTTTGCCTTTGATTGCAACTTTCTTTTGCCCATTTAGCACGTCTTGACATTCGTCGATTCTCATTTTCATTCCCATTGGCCCGTTGCTCATCGTCATGTCCCTCTTTCCCACCCTTTCTATCGACCTCTTAAATATGAATGCAATTTGTACTCTCAACGATTTCCTCAGATAATCCACCAGAAAGTGGGTCGTCTTTGACTGTGACTTACTGATGACCTGACAAGAAATAAATAATTTCATTATTGCTCAGAGGCATCGAAAACTGATCGGACTGACTACCATTTATTTCGATTTAAATATACTTAAGTCTTAAATTTTATTGAATTATTTATTATCGAGTCGAGTTTAACAGCAGTAAGAACCAGAACGTAAGCTTATAGAACATATTGGATAAATCAAGTTGTATTGTACCTAAATACAAAATATAGTTTTATTTTTATCCAGCTCAATATTCGCAACAAGTAAAATAAATATAACGAAACAACAAATGAACAAAAAAAATGGAATTTTTTCTGTAAGTTGCAACTTACACATGCAATGTTTAAAGAATTTATTTATTTTTATTTGTTTTCCAAATCTAAACTATCGTGGAGATGGACGGACGTGTCGAATACCAAATCGACATTATTGTTGATACTGATCAAGAATATATTATATTCATAATCTTTACATACATTGTCACAAAGTTATTATACTAAATACTGTACACATTGGGTATTAATGCATCGTAACCAACCAAAGAACTTATACAATGAGATGCCTTAAAATGGTATTTGTTCTTATCGCATGAGCACATTATATTGCCTTTGTTGTCAAGGCCATTCATGATTGCACAACACTTTCTCATTAGCATCGAGGACATTTGCAAGGCCTGACTAAACCACATGGGATGTCTACCAGGCGAATCGTCATTCCTCCCACCTCATTAGTGCTCACAAATTTGTCAATGCAAATGGCGAAAACGTCGCCTAATTGGATTTTTGACAAGTGCCACGTTACGACAGCTTTGACAGCCTCGATAGCGACAAAACAGAGGAAGGGACAGCGGGACAATTTTTGACAGACTCAGCATTTATGAATGCGAATGCGCAATATTGCACATTAATTGCAAAATATGAGCTAAAGCACGAAATTAACCAGAGTTAGTTTTACTAATTAAACGCGCTTTCAATTACAGCTGATTGGCAGGTCGCTCAGTCGAGTTCCCCCTTGGGAAGTATGTATGTTGGTGAGTATTCCTCGAATGTGTCAAAGAAGAACTCTCTGGCCCTCATTAAATTGACGGTCAATTGTCCAGAGGGTTTTGCTTTTCATGTCTTTTAATCAACCATCGCCCAAGAAAATATAAATAATTAAGTGCGCTTTTGATGCAATCTGCTGGTCTGTGTTTCTTTGGTCTTTCTTTTGCTTTTCGCATTGCCAAAGATTTGGGCAAATAACTTTTCAGTTCCTGCGCAAGTGTAACGCATATATTGACAAAATATTTACCTATCAACACGTGCCCATGTTTGGCTTTCGATTCTCTATACAGAACTGAAAGTATTAGCTCCGAGGGTGATTTTCAAAGGGGAGCCAAAGAAATGTTCTCCTGATTGTGTTTACCCACTGTTATACATATTAGCTCAACAATCGAACACGTGTGCTTGCATCAGGTTGATCCTAGACGGATTGAAAATATTAATATCAAACCACCAATGTTTTGGAGACGGTTTGGTTCGATGGTTCAAGACATAGAGTTAAAGGAAATGAATCAACACAAAAAAATATTCTACTTTTTTCTATTTTCTTTTAAGTTTTCCAAATTTTGCTGATTTTTTTGATTTTTGATTTGTACGATTTTGCGAATTGATGAACTGACAAATACTCTATAAACATTGATAGATTGAATGGTTCCTCCTCTTAGTAAATAATATTTATGCCGTCGAAACTAATGAATAATTCCAACGCAAATCAATTAAGTTCTGATAATGTTTACTCGACTTCCTCTTCTTCCTCCGCGGTGTGTCTGAAGTCGAGATTTTGATCGATTCCAACGAAATATGTTGGCAGTATACCGCGACCCTTGACGAATGTCATGCCTCGGTATTCACATTCCACGCCACTTCTCTTCAGAATCATGGCCGATTCTTCGGTCACTTGTATGCGTCCCTCGACCCCAGTTGAATCCATTCGTGAGGCCATGTTCACAGCGTTTCCCCAGATGTCATAGTGGACCTGGGAGGCGCCCACCACTCCGGCCATGACCTCGCCACTGGAGATGCCAATGCTCATGTCTCCGGCGCTCATTTCCTTGTCCAAGGGAATGTTGCTATACACATGGTTGCAGATCCAAAGTGTTCGCATTAAATCTAGTGCAAACGAGGTGAGAATATAAACCACTTCCTCATTTTCAATGGTCGACTCGGTTCTATTCTTTGCCAAAGACTGTTGAGCACGGTTAACTGCAAAAAAGACGTACATACATTTATGCTTTCTTCAATCTTCAAATATGCAGAATGCTCACCTTCCCTTCTAAGAGATCTGATGATGGTTTTCCTGTTAGCGGAGGTAACAGAGTGCCGTACATTCAAACCACAGGCCGCCATATATGTACAGCCGACAATTTTTATTTTATCCACCAAGAATTCATTTTTATATTGGGATAACTAGGGAAAAGGAGTTCATGAGAGATTGGTAACTGCCGACCAACTATGGATCTTACGACTGTGTCAAACTCAGATATGATCTCGTTAAGAACCCGCAGCTGGGACATGTCCATTTGGAAGTTCTTGAGGGTGGCAAACATAACAGCGACCATATTGTAGCTCTCGTAGTAGAGCTCGTGCTTCTCCGCCAGAGTTAAGTACACGTTGACTGCATAGATCAATAGTTTTTAGTAGTTGTTAAATTAGATGAGGCTTACGGATTGTTTCAGACCTACCAACATGAGAGGGTAGAATATTGTGCAGCAGAATTGTTATCGATTTATTTGTAATGTGAGCATCCTCCTGCTTCTTCAACAGCTCAATTCTCCAGCTAAACGCAGGGATGATACGATTTGATTAATATCTGGTTATCGTTTGGCTTTTCACTCACTTAAAGTTGATCTTGTTGTTGAACTCAACCTGTCTCTCCATGTAGTAGTAGATAACCCATGTGACCACCGTGAACAGGGCGTGTGCGTACTCCGGTGCAAAGAAGGGATTGGTTGGGATGCTATGGTGAATCAAGTAATCGAATTGAAAGTTTATGATAATCAAGTAAGTAATAGTTTCCATAACGCTGACCCAGATCTTCACCATCACAGGAATGCCTGTGAAAATCAGAGTCACGCCCATTATGAGGCAGACCATCTTGGTGAGCACCCAAGGATGAAAGCAAAAGTTCTGCCCCATCTCATAGCCAAACAGTTTGCTCTCAGTATGAAGCACAATGAATTCAGCTGGATCACAGTCCATCTATAGAAAAAATGGAATTGCAATCTGAATAATCAATGGGATGAACCCTAAGAACCCACCAGCAATAGAATTAAAACAATGAAGTACATTATTATGATGGCCATGTAAATACAGATCCGTAAGATGAGATTGCGCTGGATTTCATCGGCAATGAAGAACAAGCAACAGCTGAAATGTGAGTATACATGACGAGTTCGATAGCGCCAATAGCAGAGCTGTTTGTACCAGGCGATGAAGAGAATCAAAGTTTGGAAGGTAAAACAAAAGATGTCCAGGGAATAGTTTAAAGCCTTCAATTTATGATGGTCGACCGCTTGTACATAGAGAAGACTTAAATAAACCCACCATGACAGCAGAATACTGTACTTCAGCATGTAATCTGTTTGATTTATATAATTATACTCGAGTCGAGGATCCTGAAAGTCGAGCAAAAGAAAGCCAATTATTGGCCGATCACTGCCTCTCACAAGAGGCTTTCTGCTTCCAAAACTGAATAGTTTCTTATCACTGTGGGAAACTTAAGAGATTTTTGGAGTATATAACATATATAGAGGACATACTAGAAAGCACCGATCGGCATCAGTTCAAACTCCTTGCGTAACTCTTGCTTGACATAATCTTTTCGATCCTTATCATCCTCAGCCGATTTGATTATGTGAAAAGTAGTTGGCATCTCTAGATTGGTGAAGGCGCCGCTATTGTCGATGGCAGCAATGAGATACGTCTGTATGTTGCTTTTGATCAGCAAAGGATCCTCACGGGCCACTTGGGTGCCCGGCAGAATTTCATAGCGATGACCCGACAACAAGGAGAGAGTTCGCTCGCTTATATGTAAATGGCCTGCAAGTCCAGTCGACTCGAGCTTATTCGCAATCACAACGTCTTCACCTAGAATGGAAATCGAAAAGCGATCGAAAATATCGAATATCTAATACTGTACCCCAGATGTCATACTGCAGCTTCGCCTGGCCAATTACGCCAGCAAGTAGACTTCCCGAGTGAATTCCGATGCGCATATCGATATCCAGGTTACGTGTCCGTCTGAAATGTACAGAAATAGTAGAGGCTAAAGGCCAAGTTACATCAATCTCGAGTACTAACCGTATATTGCGAATGTGCCAGATCATACAGTGTCCCAAATTTATGCAGCACTTGGCGTGATCGGGATCAACCACCGATAGGCCTGCCACACAGTAGTAACAGTCTCCCAAGAACTTAATGCGCTGCGTCCGATAGTGAGAGGCCGCATAGTCGAAGCTGGCATACAGATCGTGGAGGAGGGTGACCAGCTCCTGCACTGAAAGCGTTGTGGTTAAGTGGGTGTAGTTGACCACGTCCGCATACAGGATGGTCACATCGGGATGGTTCTGGATGGCCATGATGTGCTCCTTTGTGCGTTGCGAGTAAATTCTCTTGCCGGATATGGCGACTCGACTGCGAATATCGTCCTGGAAGGGCTGTGCTATTTGGGGTGGAAGAATGCTGTGGAGCAGCATCTTCTCCTGCTTTCGTGCTCCCATCAGGGAAATGTCCTCCATCACGTACTGATGGCGATCGAGGAACGACGATCGTATTGTAATATCGGACATTATGCGAAAAACTATACCAAGCAGATTGAAACTAATGTAGTCGATTAAATTGACGACAATGTTATTGAAATGGTCCAATTCCTCCACGATGTGGTCCCCTTCTCTGGATAGCTCGAAGAAGTAATACGTTATATAGATTATCGATATAGCGACTCCAAGAATTGTCGGTACCAACAAAGTGGAAATTGGAAGAAACAGATATATCATATAGAGAGTGTAGGTGTCAAAAGTGGAGGTGATAGTCCAATCGTCTTTGGTGTAATGATACATATTAAGTGTTAAATCTGCGAAAGTATTATTAAGCGACCTCCATTACTAAATTGTAACTATTTTGGTATTTACCCACTGCGACCAATGTCATAACGGCAATCACCGAGGTCACGTATGCGACCCAGCTACGATTCTCCACGAACTCTTCCCTAAAGTTGACACTCAGCACTAAAACGATCCACAATGTAGATAAGAAATACAAGACGACATCGAAATAGACCATTTTAGGGTGCTGTTTGACACAGATGGAGGTAGAGATATAGTTATTCAGATAGATCATTACCAACCTCGCTTGTCGACAGCAACAAAGTTATGTTTACTAGCGTCACAACCGAGTGCAGCACGAGGAACACCCAGAGGGAGTAGGAGCGAATGCGTTTCTCGTACAAAATATATTCCTTTTCCACGTCAGCTTCCTTACACCTTCTCTAAAGGAAACATGTGCAAGAAAGCCATTTGGAGTTATCCATCAATTCAATGTTTGTGTATTCTACCTTCAGAAGTGAAAGCTGCCAAAGGCGCTCTTTCGTAAAGTCCAGTTCGCATGGTCTCCAATTTCTTGAAAACATTTCTATAAAATTATAAAAAATATATACTAATAAGTCCAAGGAATGATGTTTTTGTGAATCGTTTGGATATTAAAATGTAATGTTGGGTTCACAATATGAGTATTTTTTGTATTTTGTATATTTCGGTGCCACAGTTTAATCCGCCAGAGGCTCGCAAAAATGATGACAAAAATATGTGATGAACAGCTGTTTCAGTTGAAGAAGCTAAGATCACACCTGTTTTTCTGTGGCAAGCATATCGCGGAAGCTTACAATTCCTGCTGAGAGCACTGACCCCGAAAGCATCAAGGCTGCAAAAATCGGTTCTGAATAAAACTTACATATCCAGTACGAATAGGGCTTTTAAGTTCATCAGTTTGAATTATATTACAATTAGGGTATTCACTTAACTGTGGCAGCCTGGCAGATGGCACACGTCCCAAACTTGAAACGTGAACAGCCCTTTTTGTTTTAAATCTGCCCAGTCAGCTGTTTTTTGGTTTTACATTGAGTTTACTGTCATTTTTATTATTTTATTTCAATAAATTTGCCTGATTTAAGCAAGATGCTTCGAAAAGCGCCAAGCATTTTTGTAATTAAAAGTAAAAAGTGCAGAAGTAATTGAAGCTTTGTAAAAAATTCGTATAGAGAATTTGTTGCATTTTATCATATTTCATTAATAGTAGATGCATGGCGAGATCAGTTGGATTCTGAAATTGACGATATTTTGGATGACTTTATACAATAGAGGATGCCATGGCCATTGTCGTCGGAGTCAATATCGCGTTGGAGTCAAAGCTGCTTTAGAGTCCTCAAAGGGAGGTATTGCAGGTTTTTAAGATGATATTGATGAAAGACGGAAACTAACTATGATGGTCACACTGAGGCTGAACCCCGTGGTGAACCCTGTTTGGCGTCAGAAAGCAAGAGAAAGTTTTTGTGTAATTTTATATTTAAATAAAATCTCAGATATATATGTGCATATATACATGATTGTAACTTATTTAAGCCAAGCTCTAGTTTTAGAATCCTAGTTTTAGAAATCATATTCAACATTCCATTAATTGTCTTTCCTTTCCAACTTCAGTCTGCGCGCCTCTCTACCCCTTTGCTTCACGAAAAATGTATCAACCTGTTGCGTCCCTAAACAACAGTTGTCAAAACTTTCGCACTAATAATTGACAAAAATACTAAATTTCGATTGAAAATATCGATTTTATTAATCGTGTTTTTATCATCTCTACATGGGCATATATGCCAGACTTTCCGTAGTCAAGGGTCCGGGTCTGACATCATGGCACGACATTTTTCAGTACAAGTTGTTGTTGTGACGTTTGGGAAATGTGCCATGTGCCAGGCTGCCACAGTCAAGTGAATACCCTAAATATCTAACTCCCGAAGTCGAACCTGAACCCGATGAAAAGTCCCTTTACAAATACAGGCTCAATTTGGTTAATTATATAAATTTCATACTTGCGTTTAGTATTATAGCTCTCTTGACATAACTTTCAATATCTCTTTTATATTGTAGAGTAATGTAAAGAATTGTTATTAACTTTTACTAATTTTCTTTTCTTTCTGTTTTCATTGCAGGTAAGACAACCAGCCTCAACAGCAATTAAAGAAACATTTATGTCGACAAACAAACCATTGACTGAGGGATGGAGAACGCGAGGATGTCCTCCAGCTTGGAGCCTGCCCTAGGCATGAAATGCTTACATTTTTTGTTATAATTAAAATTCAATTTGTGCTAATTTAACGCGTTTGTCTCGCATTACGCGACGAGACAAATATTGTTGCCGAAAGTACATAAACCTACTCTTGTGCCATCTCGAGTGAAAGAGAGAGAGAAAGCGAGCGAGCGAGAGGAGGGAATTAAAAGAGTCAGAGAGATAACTCGCGACTGTGAAAACTAATTGAAACGCTTAGACAAAAGTTGGGAGCGACAAGCACTTAATGCATTTAATAGAAGTCTAAGTGTTGCCTTACCGTTAAGTGTGGCGTGATAGGAGAACGGAACGGCGGGAAAGTGAATTGTGGGTGTGTGAGAGGAAAAAAGATGAGATGGGCAAAGCAATTTAAATCTTACTAATTACTCGGGCGACAAATTGCGCAGTAAGGCGTCAGTCCGCCCTGTATACGCATACACACGCACACAAACACACACACACACACATTACTTATACAAATTTTTGCACTTAAGAACATAGAGAAGGTGTCGCCCCCATAGTCTACACCTTGGGCTGGGATCTTGTCGCTGAAGTCTTCGACTATTTTGAAAAATTAAGTGTCATTTGGTTGTCTCCTGGGTTCATTGTTTCCAACGTATCCCCCAGACGTTGCTCAGACTTCCTGCCAGGCGTCTTCTGCCTAGCACAAGCTGTTCCCATGTAATTTTTCCTGCCCCGAGCTTAAGCTTGAGCCTGGTCTTGGGGTTCAGCTCGTTGGCGTGGGTGTCGCATGTTTAATTCAACTACTGGAACACTTCCCTGCTGCCTCTGACAATGGGATAGTTAGGCGTAATTACCAAGGCGGCAAATGAATAAGAGAGTCTGTACCATGAGCTAGCCAGCCAACTTGGCAAGTGAGTGAGTGAATTGGTAGCTTATGGGTTGAGTTGCTTTTTGGATCCTAGACATTTATTATTTACTGTTAGCATTTGTTTATATTCATAGAAAAGACTGTTAAACTGACTTTCAAATTGGACTATTTATTTCACAAAATGTGTCATAATTGCATAATTAAAACATTTATTTAAGCACAATTTGAACTTGCAACGAAAATTTGGTATTTACTTGAAAATATCGAAAATTAGATTGATGTCATATCAAAAAATTATTATCGACACAGATGAAAGGGTAGAACGCAACGAAGCGTAAGTAACACGGAAAATAATTAAATGCTATTTAAAATGCTTTACGTAACATAATTATAATATAAATTTTATATTTTTTATACGGAATCATACTTTGTTTTGGTAAAGATCAAAGATAAAGTAGTTGGGCATTTTAGATTGACAAATTTTAACACGATGAAGAAGTGCTTTTGAATAAGGTATTAAAGATCAACAGCCAAGTCAAATAAGTTCACAGTAGTACTATATGTTAATAACATTAAGCCGAATAAATAAAATTTGAGAACTTAGGAAAAATTTTTGAAAATTAAATTTTACATAAATTCGAAATTTTCGAAGGCTACTTAAAGGGTTAAGGAAAGTTTTATATCACTTAAACAAATATTTCAATGACCTTTCCATTGATGCCAATATGTTTGCGATAAGGGAAAAAATAAGCCCCCAAATCTCAAAATGTTTGCTGTGACAATAAATATGTTCGCCAGAGTTTATACGGACATATTGACGTGATTTATTCAAAATTATGGATAATCGTTTTCACTCATTCCTTATGTTTTGGAAAATAACCCTTATCGAGGTGGGAAAACGTTGCAGAAGTAATTACCAGAGCATTTAACTAACAATTATAACTGGTTGACAATAACTGTAATTCCAAATTCACAATAATACATAATAAGTGGTGCAAGAAACACAGAGGAGTATCATATTATATTTAATTTGTCGTTTGTTATTTGAATGTCGCATGCCTGGGAAATAGCCACCCATCAATCAGGACCCGACTTAACTGTTTGCCATAAATTATTGACGAGGTAACAAACCAAATAGGGCACAAGCAACACAATAGCAAGTCCTTTCGACGCCCTATTATCCTTACAGACACTTTTGTGAAACTCGTTTGCAGTTCGCAGTTGTCGTGAAAATTGTTTTCAATCGTCGCCGATATCGAGAAAGGCTTGTTTGTTAATTCACTTATGCATGCAGCTAAGTTATCGAATTGAGTTTTACAAAACCAAAGAGACGTTTTATAAGAAAATATCTCGTATATTTATTCTGCAACTTTTCAGATCACATTCGATTCAACCATTCCGACATTTGTTATTCTCGTACTTTGCTCAATAACTGAATGAGCCTCCGCAATCTGCAGCTTCTTCCCCATTCACTTATCGTTCCATTTATTGTTTTACTCGACATTTCGGAAAATAAAGCCTTTCTCTGAGTAACTGCCGAAATGAATTAAAAACATGCGGCATCTGCAATTTGTTAGGAGTTACAGTGCTACATATATTTTTGGTGTATTTTCATTGTGGCTTAAAGAAAAACCAAAAAGAAGACAGTAATAAAAGCTGAGTATCTGCAAATTTTAAGGAATGTACTCTTGCTGACTCTCCTTCATTTATCTTTTATTTTCTTGAATATAATATTCCATTTATTCTGATCTAATAATGATTGCATCAGACATATTGCATATTATCTTAAATTTTCTTAATAATTAATTCCTATGTTGACTCTAATTCTTTTTATAAATATATGTGCCGCTCATTAAGCATTATTCGTTGTGTACCAAATTTATAACTCTTTGAAAGAGTATAAAAACCAGCAATATTGTTGGATTACGTGTGGAAATTACTTAAAAAGATTTCCAATTGTTCTTGTTTGTGAATGCGTTCCATGAGCTCCTTTGCTTTCATTGCTTTTCATTGGCCTGCAAACGGGCAGCTGGAATCTGGAGCTGCAAACTGGCAAAGAGTAACGGGTAACTGCTGCTGTTTATTTTCAGTAGCAAAAGTTGCCCATCTCCGCCTGGAACTGGCATGTGGCTGGCTCTATGCACCGATGACCGGACAAGTGCCAAGTGCCAAGCAAAAATAATGAACTTTTGTTGCGACAACTACAAATTTATGGCCAACTCCGGCTGGCCAGCTGTGCAGTCCGTGGCTGACCTGGCCATCTTATGGTGTCGCATTGATCCTGGCCCAAAAAAGACCGAAACCGCATTACATCTTTGACAGTTCCACATACATATATGTATCTGTAAGATGAGCACGTAGATCGGTATGAATATAACTTTCATATATGTGTAATAATTTTCATTTCGTAGCAAATTTAGTTTCATCCGTCGGAGTAATAATGTTCATCTATGGCATGTAAATATGTATTTGTTTCTACTTAGTGAACATTACTCAACAGCTATCTCTTTCGCACTCGCTCAATGAAATACCGCCTCAGCTTATTTTGCATTTCTGTTTTAATTATGCGCCAAAATCCGCGAAATTAAAACATAAATCTATGGGAAAATTCTTGATAAATGGCGGTGAAAATTATGCACAACCCAAGAGTCAAGACTAAAAAATAATAAAGAGAAAAAACTGCAACACAGCAAACAGAGGCAGAATGTGTTGCCCTGGGACGAGGAGGATGAGGAAGAGGAGGAGGGAAAGGGGAACAGATCGAGGGGGCTTGAGGTCGAGTAGTCGTGAGTTGCGGGAATCAGAGCGCTTGCAACGCCAACTCATTTTAGCCAAGATAAGCTGTATTCATTATATCTAAACTACGCTTTTTATTTGCGCAACTTTTTCTAGTCGTTGTTGTTGTTGTTGTTGTTGTTGCTGTTGCTTTGCAAACTAAGCGCAAATGTCGAAAGCTCTAGTTGTTGTTGTTGTTGTTGTTGGGGGATTACTATCGCTTCTGTTGTGGGCTTGTTGTTTGGCATTGTAGAACATTTATTGATGCTTGGGCAGGCACAATAACAACTACGAGAGTTACAGCACCATGGAGAAGGACGACGCAGCTGCCAGGATTTGCTTTGGGATTAATAAGCAATGATGGCGACGAGGACGACGCTGCATTTCATAATAAAATAGGAGACCGACGAACCCAGCAACAAAAATGTCAAACCTCATCCAGATCCCAGACTCTCGAGCTGAGGATGCTGACGACCGACCGACCACTTGCAACTTTATTAACTGCGCTTTATACCTTTTTAATGCGACTTGACTTAGGACTCGGTTTGCCATTCGGTATGAGAGCTTTGCTTTGGGCCTGCCAACTGCAGTGCCAGTGGTTACCCTGTAGCTCAGAAGTTTACAAAACGGCCATAGTGAAATCACATCAATCAGACCCAGATACAGATACAGACACAGTGCGAATGAGTAAAACGCGATCAGGGCACAGTCCAGACTAGACATGAGCACTATCCTTCATTGCGGAACATTGAGAAACATCTGAACCACAAGTCAACTTAAGTTTAGGTTGGAAAGTATTAAATATATGATTCAGTTTTTTTTTCTTATAAGTCAACAACTTTAATAAATATGCTTTACACCACAACACAGCTCGATATTAATTTATGCCTTTATTTCCTCATTCAACATGTTTTTACAATTATCTCAGCTTTGAAAAGCTCTAGACTTTCTAAAACTCCTTTTTTAAACATATAAAACCATCTTCATAAATTACTATAACTTATTCTTGCTCGAATCATATCAAAATTTTGTCCAACGTAACAGCGGAAAAATTGATTTTTCCAAATAAGACATTCGATTTCTGATTGCTCTGATTTATTCTACTTATCAATTATTTAGGTAAATACTATACATTTATACTAAAGCGTAACTCAAACTTCGCGGGTACCTTGTAGTCGGTCACCCATGTCCATGGCTCCTATTTTTGTTATTTTTTTATTGCGCACTGACTTTAATTTGCCTTAAAATGCAGTCAACGTTCGGCTGCACTTTCGAGTGCTCCGACAACTCTCAAGTTGAGCCAAAGTCCGTCCCGATAACTTTTAGCCTGCTCTGCAACTTCTGCACTCAACTCCCGCTCCAATTTTCTTCCGCTCCCGCTCCCCACTCCCCTGTCTCCAGTACCACCCCCACCACAGGATTTGTCAGCGGCAGTTTCTGTATGTTGCCTTTAATTTCAGTTGCAGTGCGCGGCCAAAAACTTTGCCGCTTGTTTGTTTGCTGTCGTCGTTTATTATTATTATGTATTTTTCGGTTTCAGTCTCCGTCCCATTCCCGATTCCCGATTCAGCTGCCGGTTCGCTTTCTCGATTTATACGGCCGGCGAGCGCTTGCCGCGCTTTATTTAACTTTGGGCAGTTTGATGGCAGGAAATAGAATTTTAATGGATTTTGTAATATCCTCGACGAAGACGAAGACGACGACGCCGACTAAGGCAATGGCAATGGCAAAAGTTTGACTTTCTTTGCAGCGCATTCGCTGTATTTTTGTTTTTGGCATATTTTTCTGCCATTTTCTTGGAAAATCGCGAGTTTTGTGCTATTGACATTTTTTGGCTGGGGCTTTCCACAAAGTGGACGGATTAATTAAGTTGCCTTCCCCCACAGATGGTTGGGCAGGAGTGTCTGGATTTGCATTTGATATTTGTATGTGTTCGTGAGCGAGAAATCAGAAGTTATCTGGGAGTGAGAAATACAACTAAACTATATTTAGCTGCTGAAAATGTCGTTTTACTTTGAACCGTAACGATTTATTAAATTGCTTCGAGTTGGCTGCTCCTTACGATTATTTTCGTCCGTTAATCAACCGTAGGAGGAAGACTTCAATTTGATTTGTCCGATTTTTCAACTGTTGCCGAATTCGAGCTGCTGTCAATTCGACTGACACTTGGCTAACAGGAAGCAACTGTTGACAGCGAGTGCCAATGAACAGTTAATATTTTTGTGATGACGCGCAATCTGTCAATGACAGGCGAGTTTTGGGAAAAGATAAAGGAAGTGGGGGTGGGGAGGTCAAATGCCACTTGCGACAGAACACAATTTACTCCGTAGTTTATAAATTACACGGTGCGTCTATGTCAAAGGTTGAGACTTCTCACTGAACTGTGAACTCTGTCTTTGCTGACATGGCGAATATTTTCACATCTCTCCTCTCTCTTTCTTTCCGACTCCGTCTTTCGCAGTCATATTTTCTCTGTGTGGGCGTGTCTATATGTCTTTTTGGCGCCCGCCCACTAATCGTCTCAATTAGGCATGGATTTTGGCATAGCTTTCCTTTTTATTTTCTCGAAGAAAAGTTATCAATAAATGCGTTGCGGGAACTGCGAAATGGGCACTGGGAATTGGGCATTGGTGGAGGGGGGAGGGGGGAGAGTGGAGCGAGGGTCGCTTATAAATTGCCAAAGACCCGCAGCAATTTTCCGGTTTCAATGTCGCCATTGACGTTGACGTTGTCATCGTGTCGTCGTGTCCTCGTCTCGGCGTCTTCTCACAGCCGCTGCATCGTGTGTAGTCATTCGTCAAAGTGACTGGAGAATCTGCCCCTCTCCCCCCTCCATCCCTCAGTCCACCCTGCCCGCAGTTTTGCTGCCTTTGATCGTTGGGCGTTCCTGTAGCTCATATTTTTTGTAGTCCTGTGTTCCCGCCCAGACGCATTGTCAGCATCCCCCTCAAACAAAAATTGTAGCTACTGTTTTTACTTTTTTCTCTTTGGTTTTTATTTCTTTTTATTTTTAAAAAAAGCCCTTTGGGGCTTTGGATGGAGGATGAGTGCGTCTCGCAGTGTGGGGCTGACACTGATGATTTTTCATTGCTCGAGTTTTAATTTTACACTTGAGTTGACTCGAAGCCTCCCCGAAAGAACCAAACAATTGCCGTCTGTGTCGATGAGACCAAATTGCAGCTGAAACGATGTTGAGAACAGCTGAAATTCACCATTTACTATTGCAATTCATGTTTTTATTTTTCCTTAAATATTTTTAATGCAATTTATTGTATAAATTTAAAACTATTCAACCGTATATTTATTTTATTCTTTTTATACTATTATCTACAATTGAGTAGTTTTTACTATCAACAAATTCAATGAGCTTTGCTTTATAAATCCTTTAATATGTGACTTTTTGGATTGTGTGTCCAAAATAATTTGAATTGTTAAATATTTCCAACAAAATTTGTATTAAAAATGATGGACTTGCTCTTCCTTTCACTTATTTCGAGTTCATTGTCCGTTACGTTGTACAGAGTCCTCGCTTCAAAGCTGACTTTAAAGAGGTCCAAAGTTATTTCACAAATGTGCTGGGTTTGTCCCCCCTTTTTTTTGGCTTTGGACATTCGCTGGCCCTGCTGTGATTTATGGCCACGGCGCGCGCTGCTTTGACACCGGCCGACATTTGACAAAAGCTCTGCGAGCTGGCAGCTTCTCCGCCCAGCACCCCTCGCACATTTAACCCCCTTGGCCGTGCCCTGTAAATGGCTCAAAGTCTGGCCCGATTGCCTGATTGCCCGGCTGCTCGAGTGGCCGCCTGGCTCGCTTGTTTAGCAGGTTGCAGATAATTCATCGCTGACATTGCGTACCAATTTAAGGGTTGAATGATTCCCTCAGTCGCCAGTCAGACAGTCAGACGGCCAGACAGTCAGATAGAGGCCATGGGGCGTCAGTTCGCTCTAACTAGGTGCGGCGTCTGGCCTTTTGGCCCTGAGCAGTCACAGCCACAGCCACAGCTTGTGGCTAGTGATATAGAAAAAAAGGTCAGCAGCCAGCAAGATGCTTAGCCAGCTTCACATGTGACAGAGCAGGACTCTGGCAACCCTTTGCCTGGCTTCCTCTTCCTGACTCTCACTCTAAGCCATAGCTGGTTAATTAGACATGTGAGTTGGGAACTTTTGGGCTTTGCTCTTGTCCGCATTTTTAAAGCCATCAAGTTTTTAAACTCATATTAATGGGGTACTCCTTCCTAGCCATGTGGGTTGCTCTTAATTGCAGCAATTGAAATTAAGTGCTGTCCTTTTTGTTGTCTCAGCAGGGACATAGAGCCTGGGGCTCTAATGTGACTTTTGAAGCGGTTTAAGGCTTTATTAGTTGGGACACAATCCGACGAAACGTTTATAGCCTCATCGAGGGCCAAGATCGTCTTTTAGATTTGACAAGTTGACCTCCTTTGGCAGTTAGTCCAGCCGTAATAGATTTGAGCAGTTTCAGTGGCATACGCTCAAAGTTATTTCGAAATGCTCGAGTAACTCCTTGAATCATGGGAGTTTAAGTTGCAAGCATTTCCTGCAACCGAACTTAACCAAAAGCCGTTAGGCCGAGACTGAAACTACGCCAGGTAATCACCTGATGACCCACTGAGTAAAGTGCCTACATTTAAGAGCCGTAATTTGAAACCCAAAGACAGTGTCGGCTTTTGGCCATTTGGTCGCTGCTTAACACTATATCAGGGGGCATTAAGCATTATTTTGGCTTATTCAACTGCCGTCATTATATGCAGGAAACAATACAGATACAGAGAAAAGCACACAAAAAGAGAGAGAGAGAGAGAGAAATTGTTTTTCTTGGCAATGCAAAAGTCAAATGCGCTTTGACAGTTTCACTTGGCCAGCAACCCCAAGAAGCATCTGTATAATGTTGGCCAGAAGCTTTGTTGTTGTTGGGGGAGCATTAGAGATTGACACGTGACCGTGCAATGATTTCTAGTTTAACGTTGTCACATCCCCCTCGGCCCACCCACCCATGCCATAAGTGAACATCTCATCTGAGAATCTTTTAGCTCAGCCCGAGGATGGTCAGTGGATGTCCTGGTTAGTCCTAAGCTCCACAGTTGGTGCCGATGAGGTAGTTTTGGTTGGCTGCCTGTGTTTGGTTTTAGCAAACGTGTAAAGCTGCCGTTGATCCTATTTTCTCAACATTTTCCTTGCTGGTCTTTCTCTCCTCTCTCCTATCCCCATTCCCTGCTCTGCTCTGTGGCATTTGTTATGTGGCTCGGATTACGCGCTTCACTTAAGTGTGCTCAGTTGCTTCCGCTACCTTTGTCTCTGCCCGGATGGCTGGAGAACTGTATGTACGGTGGTGGATTGGATGATGCCATCTGGACGGAGGAGTCCTTGCTGTGGGGCTCAGGGTTGTGCATTCTTGCATTTTACTTTGAAGCGTGTGGATTTCAGCATCAGGAATGTCTTCATTAATGACAGGTTTCATATGTATTGTTCCAGTTGGAGCAAAAGCTAAAGCTAAAAATGTAAGTTCAGAGGTTGAAATCCAATAGTGGACAGTTATGCTCAAAAGTATCGCAATTGAATCGAAACAAGTTCGGGAAATGAAATTAATGATTAACAATATCTGATTGGATTCTGTAAGCAAAGTTTATCCCATCTTTACCCTGGGCAAATCCCCTAACGCACGGCGCCTGCCACACTAATCACTGACATCATGATGCCGCTTGCCACACGCCACACGCCTTGTTAATGCTCCGATGACGATGACGATGACCGAATGCCAACTCGAACTCGAAATCGCATTCGCATCCAACACAAGGCCTCAACTGCCTAACAAGGCCAACGAGCAGTGTACTGTCCGAATGACGGTCGCACGGCCGTACAGTCGGTCGGTCGGTTGGTTGGACATGTGCGGCTCATTAAAATGGTGCCAGGGTAAAAAATGTGCGAAGCTGCCGCGCTGAATTGGCCGGGTTTGGTGCAGTGCCGTCCAGTGCTGGTCTCTTGCGGGCTTTTCCGCTCCACATGCAACATGCAGCTAAATTGGGGTTGCAACGTCAATTTCGGCAGAGAAAGAAAACTAATTTCAGTGCAAATTAGTTTCGCACCTCACAACGAACGACAAAGCAATTGAATGCGAACTGAATGCCCACTAGGTGGGTGTGACTCGTTCTGAATGGGAGTGTGAGTGTGAATGCGAATGTGAGTGGGGATGGGGATGGCAAGTCGAGCCATGCGTGTGTGCACTTAATAACCTGATCGAATCGCCAACACACAAAAACCCATTGAAATGCCAAAATCAACAAGGCAGCGACGGGCAAGCTGGAGCTGCAGGCTTGGAGCGAAAGCTCTCCGGATGGTCGAGTGCGAGGAATGTGGCGCAAAAGAGCAAAATCACTGAATCACAATAATGCCTCAATTTCCGCTGGACCAGGACGAGCGACGAACACGAACGGCGAATTCGAGCCGAAACCCGTTCAATGACGGGGGCGTGCTGTGATTGCCAATGCACCAGGCGAGAAGGACATCGGGGAGGACGAAGATGGAGAAGGAGACAAAGGAGAAGGAGAACGAGGAGGAGGCAACAGTCCGATTGTCGTAATGAAATCGCATTCAATTAAACATAACACGAGCGGGGAGGGAAAAAGAAGAGGCCACAGCCAGAGCTCTGAATGAGCGAGTGAACAACTTGACTGACCGACCAGACCTTGCCACACACACACACACACACACCAATATACACACACACCCTTACACAACTTCCTTTCAATTTCTTCGGTGTGTTGTTGGCTGTGCCTTGCGTGCATTTCTTGCATTTCCAGGCAGGCGATGAAGCATTTAAGGGAAATGAACGATGCGATTGGCACGAGACACAAAAATGACTTTTTACTCTCGCACCTTTTTCCTTCAATGTGAACGTTGACAACTTGCACACCTGTACACCTGTACACCTGCATACTTGAATCACTTGGCCTTGGCAGCCAGCAAAAATAAAGAAAGTAGTGAGAGAAAGCATTCTGAAGAGTGGACAGCCAAATTTGTTGGCACGTCAGATTCTCCGATTGATTGAAAGCCGTGAGTTGGCCAAAATGCTGGCTGGCTCGCATTGTCCTTCTGTTTGTACAAGTTGACAGTCTTAACTGTTTGTCTGAGTTGGTCGCATTGATTTTTCGGGGTCAACGTGGACCGTTCGTGCTACGGCTTATGATGAATTGGTCTTCAGGCTTTCATCTTTGATTTATCACTATTTCAACTTTAAAATTTGGACTTTCAAAAGAAATACTCTTATACGAATTAAGTAAACAATTTTAGATTAAGATTTACCTAGTCTTCAGAGTAACTGAGAAATGTATCCAACATTTTTTAAGCTTGAACTGCGTTCGATATCCTGAAACTAACCAAATTTGGCGTCTCTAGCTCTAATAAAAATGTTGTTAATTTTGACTGCTTTCAAATATAAACTTAATTGTAATAGAAGTCTCCAAATTGAGAAATTTATTCTATACAAAGTCCAAAGGATCAACAACTTTTAAAATTTCATTTCAACATTTCAAATATGAGTAAATTGTGCTGGAATCTTTCGTCCTTAGAGGAGATTTGTTATCCTTTCTGCAAAGTAATTTAAAAATACTGCAAAAAATGTTGTTTTTTTTTTATAAATTGCCTACGTTTCTCTTACATTTAGTGCTGTGTTTGTTGTTGTGGCGCTTGTCGTTCTGTTCACCTTCGGAGAAACGTAGTTAATGGTGTGAAAGATAGAAACCCCTCCCCTCCCCTTGTCGCACCCGTCGACCGCCTGGCGACAAAATTGGGTTTCTTATGATTTCATTCTTAGAGGGAACTTGGCGTTAAAGTATTCAGAATTTGTTGGAACGTTGACGGCGATGGCGTTGGCGATGTTGGAACGTTGCGCGAAAACTCATAAATATTAAAATGGGAAATTTTACGTTTTATTAATTTAACGGTGGCAATGGAGCTCACAATTCCAACGGTAGTTTGGCAGTACGATCTGCAGCTCGAGGTGCAAATTATGCAGAACAATGTCACAAAATGGCATTGCCGTTGGCAACTGTACTCTGACCGGCCACTGAGCTGTGAGTTTGTCCTGATAGTCTGGAAGCCCCACAGTCCTGTAGTCCTGTAGTCCTGGTCGCAGCTTGGAACTGGATGTTGCTTAGTTTTTGGCCAAGGATTTGCATAAATTTGCATTTCGCTGCCTTAATTGAAAAATAGTCCGCTCCCTTTCCTTTCATTCTTTTTCGACTAGTGGCATTTTAAAGAGACGCATAAATTATGTAGACAGAACCGAACAAAACAGAACAGAACGGGAGAGGGGAAGTGAAGGGAGGGAAAAATCTTTGGCTTATGATTTACTTGACGCCTGAACGCAGCTAAATCATTGGCGAATCTGTTGCCAGAGCGAATCTCTGAAAAGTTGGCCAGTGTGAAGCCTATAAATATCCGAGGAGCCCTCGTCTGGGAACCGAAACAACTGACAACTTTAAAGTACTCGCACTTATTTCAGTCCCTACGAGACATTCGACTTGGCACCCCGAGAAGAAGGGGCACCAACATGTCGCATCGATGCCCCAACACTAATGAGCTGCGGTTGCAATTTTCGTGCACCTTCCCCACTTTTCATCTCCCTGTTTGAGTTACAGCTACAGTTGCAGTTTCAGTTGCCCCCTTTGCTGGTATCGAGCAGCTGCCTCTGAGAAATTGCAGCTTTCACACGTGCTTCCCATTAAATGAAACGATTACAACGCGATTTCAACTCATAAGTGAAATTTATTTGCAACGCACTCTGCCGGCATCGAAATATATGAGTATATATCGCTTACTATATAAAAGTATGTTCATGATTTTATGATTTAAGTCGACTGCGACGATTCGGTAGCTGGAACTGAAACTGCCATTGCCACTGGGAGGGGGTTTGGCAATGGCTGGTAGTTGCTGGGAATGGGGATGGGAATGGGGATGGGGATGGGGATACCTCCCGACTGCTGGCACTTCACATAAAGAAGTTTGACATAAATTATGGATACTAATGAGCTCTGTGTGTGCACATAAAGCATTTCATTTTCTGCTAGTTAGCAGAGCGACATCGACAAACGGCCAGACGGACGGACGGACGGACAAACAGACCGACAGTCATCGTTCATGATTTCTATAAATTGTGCAATGCAATAAAATGGCTCGTTCAAGTGCTTTTCTCAAAGTTGAAAGAATTTTAATTGACGCAAGATGCAAATGATTTGTTTTCGAGTGCACATTGAATTAACAGAGAAAATAGAGAGAGAGCATCTCTAAAATTAGGGCAATTTAGGTAATTAAACATTTCTTTATTAGAAAGGAATTATTCGTATACGAAATTCAAACTTAACTATAATTTAAATAATAAGAATAATAATTTTGCATATGTGTATATGTAGGAAATAAATAAACTGCATTAAAATTGTTTTTAAATCTGAAACAAAATCTGTACTAAATATGCTTTGATTAAAGAGTAACAAAGTTTGTATAACATATTCCCTATTCATTGAGTATAACAAGTTTTACTTCATATTCTCTTGAAAATTAAATAAAGCAAATTTGGTTGTGTCTGAAAACCCATGGCAACAATATTCTAATCAAAGACTTCAAATTCTGGCTTTGGAGCAGTTTACTCACATGTGTATATTAGGAGATTTAATGTGTCGAAATGCAGGCAAATTTTGTCGTCTATGAATAACGCATGCGTGGACTGAGCTAATTAACAGGCAACTGGCAACTGGCGACTGGTGACTGGTAACAATCGAAGGCCGGGCCAAATAGTTGCACGTGAGAATCAAGTTGAAGTCGAGTAGAGGACAAACAGTTATCCCCGCACAAATACTCGCCTAAGTACACGCACAGAAAGCCAAATTAATTATGCATTTATGTCGTTGCAATATGTTGCCCACACACACACACACATCCAGACACATACACACATTTGCGGCCGGGCAACGTTACAACAATGGACCACAGCAGCAGCAGCAGCAGCAGCAAAGACAATGACCGACAGTCTGACAGACGGACTTGTCGTCCTGCCCAGCACATTTGACCGCAAACAATAAATGCTTGCAACTAAATGCACTTTAGGGGGCACCCAAATACACACAAACTCTACTGATATATATGTATATGTGCATGTGTGTGTGTGTGTATGTTGAACGCAAATTAAGCACGACGAGCACACAAAATGGACGCCAGACTCGTTCTCATCGCAGCCCGGCCAAAACGTGTCATGAGTGATGTTGTTTCAATTGCTGATTTAATGCGCCCCTCCAACTACTTGGCGGCTTTGGGCATTTGCAAGGCGATGGCCACCAAGACGAGCAGACGAGCAGACAAGCAGCCAAGGGATGCTTCGAAGGAAGGGAAGGGAAAAGGGGGCAGCAGTGCGTTGGCAAGGCAAGCAACATGCATCTTCTTGACAATGCGACAAACGATGACGACGACGACAACGACAACGACAAGCAACGTTGCCCCCCGAACCCGAATTCGACCCCAGCACCTGCCTTGGAGGTGAAGCTGGTGGTGCTGGGGGTCGGAGAGGAGAGGAGCGGAGCGGAGACAAACAAACAAGCAAGCCAAGCGACATATATCAACAGCCTCCCAGCAGCCCCTCGCACATCAGAGCATTTGCTCGTCTGTCATTGTTGACTGCGCTCGTTGTGCATCAGACTTTGTGGCACAGTGGGACACTTTCGATTGTCCTGGGAGGAATGCTCATAAAGAGATGATTGGAGTTAACATTTTTAACTTTCCTATGCATAACAATTTCGAATGTCCTCAATTTTTTATACTTTTTTTCTCAAGTAATTATGAAAGAGAACGACTAAGAGCAGTCGTCAAAAATTAAATTAAATATTAAAAATTAAATTAAAACTAAAATTAAAAATGAAAATTTAAATTTATATTTTTAATATTGAAAAGTTATAATTATAATTTACACAACATTTGTTGGAAAGATTGGGTTAAACCCAATAATGACCAATCTGATAAATTAAATATATTTTAAGTAAAAAACACGAAAGATCGTGCTTTAAAAAGAGAGAAAAAACTAGATTTTTCTGCCCAAAGTTTTGGATTAGCGGGAAGTAAGCAACGCTGTGCGGGAAATATTATTTTCGAAATATTCTTATTAAAAAAGTATTTCCGATAAATATTTTTGTTAATTAATAAGACTGCACAGATTTTATCGGCTTAATGGCTTTCGATTTTCTATACGAAATATGATTATTAGGCTTTGCTGCTTATTGGGCGTGTAAGATTAAATTTAATTAGAAGCCCACTTTGTCATATTGAACCACTGTGCAGGTCTCAGCTCTTTAAGCTAACGAAAATGCAACGGGAACGTCGCTGTTGCCGGAAAGGGTTAACCTGATGTTTATGTTTTAGTTGTTGTTATTGCTAGGATGCAGCAGTTGGCGTTGTTGTTGTTGTTGTTGCTGTTGCTGTTGTTGTTCTTGTCATTGCTGCTTCTGATGCTGTTGTTGTTGTTGTTGTTGTGGTAGTTGCTGCTGTTACTTGCTGCCTGTCTTTTGTTTAAAGATGATTAATAGCCAATGTCGCTGGCTGCAGCACTCAATGCATTTCCATTATCATCAGCGCAGCCCCATCATCATCATTATCATTGTCATCATTATCATCATTATCATCGTTATCATCGTTGTCATCATAGTTGCCTTGGTAGTTTTGCCCAAATTACTTAGCTTGCAGTAAAAACTGCCACCTTAACTGGATCAGTGGGACGAGGACGAGTTGTTAGGGGGAGATGTTAGTTTGGATCTCTATCTGTTTTGTGTGTTTGGTTGCCCACTCACTGGCAAAGTCAAAGTCGTTTGCTATTCATTAATACTCTTAGTTTTTGCTCACCCCCCTCTCACCCTCTTTCTTTAGTTTTTCATCTTCCCAATCTCTCCTCGGAGCAGTTGCAGTTGTTGTTGCGTTTGTCTTGTTTTGCTGAGAAGTTGCACAGTTCTTGTTGCTGATAATTAGCTGCTCTGTCTGTTGGTTTTGCCCCAACGCTCTTCAGTGTTGTCCCAGCTCGTTGTTGTTGCTGTTGTTGTTGTCGCTTGTTGTTGCTGTCGCTTGTTTTATGTATTTTGTGGCTGCATTACTTCCGTTGATGTTTATTCTTAGCTGTTTGCATTTGACAAATGACATTTTTGGCATTGTGCAACTGGCAAGCAACGCAGCAAAGTTGCCACTGCCACAGGGCCAGAGCAACTACAAATTCAGCAACAACAATAATAACAACATCAACAACTACAACAATTTTTTCCTATGTCCGTGTGTTGTTTTTCATGTTGTTTGTTGCTTGGCTTCCCTCCTGCAATTTCTGAAGGAAATCTAAATTATTTTCAGAGTTATTGCTGTTGCCATCAAAGTTTTTCAGCTCTGCTTGATGTTGGCCTTGGTAATTTGTCCTGTCTGACAATGGACACGTGTCGTGATTAATAATTCTCTGAGATCAAAACAGAAACTGCGAGTCGTCGACTGCAATCTGCATTCTCTTCATTCTATTGCAATCAATCCCTTCAAATTATGGGAAAAAAGAAAGCAGCGCCATCTATTGACAATCAATCAAATTACGCGCAATTATAGTGCGGCTGGTTCAACAGAAACGTCGACAGCTGTCATCAAAACATTGAGGATGCCCGCAGGACGAACAGGACGAGCACATAAATAAGGCAAACAAATGCGAAAGAGCAAAGCACAATTAAAACGTCGCCGACAGCCAATAAAAAGAGTACAAAGCATTCTATAAATTTCACTCTATATACCCTGTACTTCCATAGAATAGAATCTACTATTGTGTAAATAATTAGCAAATAATATCTAATTGAAGCATAAAGAATTACAAACACATTTTCTGCTCCAATTTTTGTTGATGAATTATATAAAATATAAGCAAAAAACGCGTGAACTCTTCCTCGAGTTGTGAGAAACTTAAGCATGTCCGTCGTTGCTTCAACACGGAGGGACAGAAAGGAATGAAGAGTGCCAGAGGGAAAGTGAGGGGTAGTAGTAGAAAGTAGCCATTTCTTCCTAGTGCCGCTGTTAATAACTTGGAAGTCATCAAGGAAATTAAAAATTATTAATAAGACTGTTCACAACGCTTGGACTTGCTTCCATTTTAAAGTTTACTGCAGTTGCTATTTACTGTTGCTGTATTCTCGCACTACCCCTCCACTTGGGTAAACTTTGGTGGGTACTGTAATTTAACAGTTATAGCTTTTTAGTGTGCAACTATTTTTCGTGTAAAACTTTTAATGGAATTCACAGGACCCAAGACTCGGTTCGATAGTGGCGGGAGAAAGCGCATCAAAAAATAGACACCGATTTGGGGTAGTTCGATGGTGAGGGGATGGTGGCAGGGGGACAGTTGTAGGAGCAGTAAAATGAGCGGAAATGAATGGTTTTAAATAACAGCAAATTATGAGCTAAGTTTTCAAAAAGTGGGAAATAAGTTGAAGGGAGCGAAAAGTTTTCGAAAGACTGTACTTGGATGGCTTTATAAATAATTTTTGCGGATGCTCAGATATTTTGCCTCAAAGATATAAAGTGCTAATTGTCTGATAAAGAACTTGTCTGGGACAGTTATGAGGCATCCTTTTGAACAAGATTAAGACTTTAAGAACATGCAACATCAACATCATTTGACGAAAGATTAAAGGAACTATCTGAAGGCCCTCTAAACACATATCCAAGTTTACCTTTCTAAACAGTTTAAAGCAGCTGCCACATCATCTTCTGGTAGAAAATCAACCCAGAGCCCGCGGCCAATATGAAGAAATAAATGTAATGCAGTTAATAAATAAACAAATAAATTTGAAATACATAAACGAGAAATCTCCTGCCCCGATGCCCAAATGCAGTACCCGAGTACCCGAGTGACCCAACATCTACAAGGAAATAAAAAACAACCGAAATAAAGAAGGAAACTCGGGGTGAGATTGCTTATACAGCTTCAGGCAGTGTTTATTTTTTGCGAAATATGTTGGGCACATATTTACACAAATACATATGTATGTAAACACACACATGAATACACACACATACATAATTTTAGAGCCAACATGGGTATCAACCCAATTCTCTTTTGGCCTCTCAGTTTTCTCCCTCTCTCTGTTTCCATGAAGAACCTGCAGCTAGCTCGTTTTGGCGTTTTGCTTGGCTTTAAATTGCTTTGGCACTTAAGTGGTTTGTGCCACGCCCTCTCCCGCTCCTGAGAAGTAACCACGTGTCGTCGTTTTGCCGTTAAACGAAAATTACAAAATGTTTGTTTAATTAGAAGTTGTGCGTGCGCCTCCAACCCTCGACTGATTATTTGAAGCCATTGAAAATATGACCAGCCAACCAACGAACCAAGTTGACTATGCCACATCTCAATCCAATCCACACACACACACTTGTCTGCTATGCTAGATGTGTGTGTGTGTGCGTCTATGTCGAGTGGTTTGGCGGTGAGCCCCATTAAATACGGTCAACTTAACTGAGAAGTGCCCTCTTCTGCGGTTGTATTCCGGCTTTTCCGTGCATATTTCAGTCGAGTTCTATGAGCCTCTTTGTATAATTCAATTCGTGTTTTAATTTAGTCCGTTTAGTCGGTTTCGTTTCAAGTGCTCTGCGGCTTTTTAAGAGAGCACTGAATCGAGTTAAAGAATGATTTTCGCCAGAATGCATTTTGGGATGCGTGTTGACACTTAAATTTCCATTAAATAACAAACACAATCATTCCCAATTCGGTTGAGTCAATACAATATTCTTGACTGGTCCTAGACCGTTCGACCCTATTGTAACTGCTGCTTAAGTAGCACTAAAATATACCTTCCTATTGCCGGTCTCCGAAGAATAACTAAGGAATACCAACAGCGAATGCAACGTGGCGAAGAACGCGCACTTCCGCTCGAGGAAAAACTTTGGAAAGCGGCACAAAATGACGGCAGACGTGAAAAAAGTTTTGATACTCTTACTAAAGCCTGCGGGAGAGAAACAGCCGGAGTTTACAATATGTCGCAGCATTTGCAGTTCATGAAGGGGTTTTTTTTATGCTTCAACAACTTCAGCAAGTTTATAATACAGAACAATTTAAATCATAACAGTAACTAATATATATTTCTGTTTATCTATATTTTCAGGTGAGTGAAACAAAATATGAACTTAATGATTGAATATATACTGAGGTAAGCAGCATGATATGGCATATCACGATATATGATAAAACAAACCTATAGCATGATATCAATTGTTTGCATGCAAGTAGCCGCAATTTAATTTGAAGTACACACATCCCCCATGAAGAGAGTGAAAACAGAGAAGGGAAAACTCCCGTCCATCCCCAGAATATGCCCACAAGAGACCTTAGTTTTAGACGTGTTTTGGTGTGTTTGGGAGTTTTGTTCCGATTGAAACCGTCCAAAACTGAGGCCGATTGTGTGGCTTAAGCATCTAAAGAAGAAAAAAGGTTAAATAAATAAAAAACGCGTCAATAAATTGTTGTTTTAAATTAAAATGTAACCTAAAGTCTAAAATCAGATACATTTTTTCACACTTGATGCGAAAGCACTGACAACAAAGAATAAAAAATATAGAAAAAAGATAGAATATAATATAATAACAATAAACAATAATTTGCAATATCTGAACTCATTTCAAAACAGATAGTACGATATTTTGAAATAATTTCTATTTAATTCCTTTTAATTGTCTGTGCGAGCTTAAATGATTTATTAACAATATTTCAACTTTGGGTCATTTACTTTGTTTACCAGCCTTTAAATTAACGTGTCAACAACGCAAAAACCTAAAAAAAGAGAGAAACAAAAGCAAATACAAAACGACCAACAAGTGACAGCAAAAAGTGTTTCGAGTGTTATGCAAAGTGATAAATTAGTGGCGTACAATGAAAGTGTCTAAAAAGAAGTCAGTACAAATGTTCGCATAAACAAATAATAAAGGACTATGACTATGGCGACTACACAAACCATTAACAATATGATTTATGCTTTTTACAACCTATTTACTTTAATTTATATGCATTTTGTTGTAGCTGTTTTACTTTTTGTGGCGCCTTTTCCGATATATTCAACGTTTTTGCATGTTTGGCGTGTTGCTATGTTCATCTTGTACTCGTATCTGTGCTAATAAAATCCCTGAAATACATACGTATCCCTTTGCAAACATATGCGCAACTATCTACATATTTGGTAGATTGCAGCTCTGGCCATAACACGTAATTTTGGGCAAAAGAAAAAAACCTATGAAATACTTAGCATATACACAATTTAAATGTTGACTTATTATGAAGTTCGGAAATCTAATGAACAAGCATGACTTTATCTTATATATTTATATTTTTTAAAGTTATTCAATATTCTCGTAAAGAACATAGAATTATTTTCATCCCCTCCAAAATACGAAAGCTAATCATTGATAACTCTCGTTCATGTTCAACTTTATAGATAATAGAGGTCTGCATGAATGAGCTAAAACGAAGTTCGAAGCATTCATGTTCGATCGAAAGGAATTGAACGAAGTCGAATGCGAAGTGGAAAGATTTTGATTGAGTTTATTCGTTTTTGTCAAACTCAGTTGACAACTTTCAAACGAAGTGACACGAACTCAATGAGTGAGAAAGCTACTTTGTTTTGAGTTAATTCGAGTTTGATTCGAATTTCGATTTAATTTTCATATTTTCTTTCTTGTATGCACATTTTCTGTTCTTGCTTTCATGTGTGTATTGAATATAAGAAAAAAAAACAATGAAGAGCAATATACAGCATAATATAAATACAATTTATAAAATCAAAATCCAATTTTTATTATTAATAAGAGTCTTAAATATAAGTTTGAATATGAAAAAATAATTTTTTTGACATTGTCTGTGTTGGTGGCAATAAAACAACGCTTCTCCATTATTAACACAAAATATTCATATGCAGCTTGTTTTGTGCAATATTTTTCTGTTTATTCCACCAACCCAGTCAAAGATAAAAGTCATTATTCCTTTGCGACCGATCCGGAGGAAAATGGAAACAAAGTGAAAAAAAGCAGCAATTTGACAATTAAAATTGCGAATCATTCGGTTGAATTCGGCCATTTCAAATTCATTATTTTCACATCGCACATTCCTTCATTCGCACTCATTTCGATAAGGAACTGTTATTTTAGAACTCAATGTCACTCACACTCAAACGAATTCAATTCAAAGTGTGCCTCGCACTCACTCAATTCGACATCGTTCGAATTAATTCATTTGAACTCAAATTTTGAGTGATTTCATGCAGACCTTTAATAGATAATAATTAAATTACCTAAAAAATATTTCATTTTCACAACGCACTACGATTGGGTGGACATTCATTACCAGTTAATGACCAAAATGTCAATTTTAAAATTTATTTTCTATACAAATGAGCCATTGGCTAATCCAGAATCCATTGACTTCATTTTTTCTGTCGAGCGAAATTCTGAACTGTGCACACTTACGCAAAATACCAACACACACACACATAGAATATAAAAAAAAAAAAACAAAAAAAAGAGATTGAAATTATGGCACGAGGGAACAAAACAAAAAAAATTTAATGCATTTCTCTCTTGCAAAATTTATTGGCCAAATAAATTATCGTAATAATATCAAATAAAAAAGGAGCGCATTCGAACGCAACGCAGTGAACGAAAGAGAAAGGAGAAGCAACACATCTCCAACTGTGCGAGAGCGAGAGGGATGGCACGTGTGCATAAACACGCACTGATGCCAAAGCTAACGGTTATTAACATATGCACGGACAAAGAGAGAGGCGAGCAATGTGCGGTATATGGGAGAGTTTGGGAGAGAGAGAGCAGGAAGAGCTGAGAGCTGAGGAATTGCCGGCAGCTAAGTGGCAAAGAGTACGGGGGCGAAAGGCGGGTGCGAGGTGGGTGGGCGATAAAAGGAGGGGGGGGGGGGGGGGATGGGGTGTGTTGGGTTGCGTTGCGTTGCGTTTGCGGGCATCGTTCTGGAACAAAAATCCTCTGCATGCACAATTTAAGCAGGATTTATGACTGGCAATATTGCCGTGCTGGGTAAGAAGAAGATGCTCGTCCTGTGTGTGCGTGCGTGCCATAATTTCAATCTCTTTTTTTTGTTTTTTTTTTTTTATATTCTATGTGTGTGTGTGTTGGTATTTTGCGTAAGTGTGCACAGTTCAGAATTTCGCTCGACAGAAAAAATGAAGTCAATGGATTCTGGATTAGCCAATGGCTCATTTGTATAGAAAATAAATTTTAAAATTGACATTTTGGTCATTAACTGGTAATGAATGTCCACCCAATCGTAGTGCGTTGTGAAAATGAAATATTTTTTAGGTAATTTAATTATTATCTATTAAAGGTCTGCATGAAATCACTCAAAATTTGAGTTCAAATGAATTAATTCGAACGATGTCGAATTAAGAGAGTGAGTGCGAGGCACACTTTGAATTGAAATTCGTTTGAGTGTGAAGTGACATTGAGTTCTTGAAATGACAGTTCCTTATCGAAATGAGTGCGAATGAAGGAATGTGCGATGTGAAATATAATGAATTTGAAATGGCCGAATTCAACCGAATGATTCGCAATTTTAATTGTCAAATTGCTGCTTTTTTTCACTTTGTTTCCATTTTCCTCCGGATCGGTCGCAAAGGAATAATGACTTTTATACTTTGACAGGGTTGGTGGAATAAACAGAAAAATATTCAGCACAAAACAAGCTGCATATGAATATTTTGTGTTAATAATGGAGAAGCGTTGTTTTATTGCCACCAACACAGACAATGTCAAAAAAATTATTTTTTCATATTCAAACTTATATTTAAGACTCTTATTAATAATAAAAATTGGATTTTGATTTTATAAATTGTATTTATATTATGCTGTATATTGCTCTTCATTGTTTTTTTTTCTTATATTCAATACACACATGAAAGCAAGAACAGAAAATGTGCATACAAGAAAGAAAATATGAAAATTAAATCGAAATTCGAATCAAACTCGAATTAACTCAAAACAAAGTAGCTTTCTCACTCATTGAGTTCGTGTCACTTCGTTTGAAAGTTGTCAACTGAGTTTGACAAAAACGAATAAACTCAATCAAAATCTTTCCACTTCCGCATTCGACTTCGTTCAATTCCTTTCGATCGAACATGAATGCTTCGAACTTCGTTTTAGCTCATTCA
>JBAMBL010002494.1:0-14581 GCA_037043405.1 Drosophila subquinaria | reverse complement strand
ACTTCATTCGCCAAAAATTCTCATAATTTCTGTAAGTTTTATAGCTATGTTTGTTCATAAACTTCGTGTACGATAAGCTCTTTTCAAGTATCACTTTATGACCACTTTTTCACAGACTCACTCTATGAATTTGACTATGAAAGAGAGCTGTTTTTTTAAGCTTCACAACACCAATGAAATAAACAATATTTTTAAAATTTTTCATACAGTTTATGTGATAATCCATTTAAAATGTACGACTTTCCATTTTCCACAAATAATGCCCTTGCTGTTGTTTTTCATATATTTATTTTAAAAATGTCCTCGATACGCATATTTCCAGATAATTCAAATATCACCATCTAAGGGTTGAAAGATTTGTATTCCTTTAAAGCTGCAAACTTATTTATTTCTTTCTCGGTTGGTTGCAATCAAGTGCACAAGGTTTTATTGAAATGCTGTCAATACCAAAATGTACTTTAAATGAATCTATTGAGTCTTAACGAATGGTCTATAATTTTCTCAAATTAATTTCTTTTTATTTTGAGCTCGACCTTCAGTGAAACGACCATTAAACACGTATGCTCCCCATTAGCATCTGCTGCTCTTGCAGCGGACAGTTGATTGCATGCAGCACGGATGTTGAAGTTGATATTTGTCCTGTCATTCACTTTCGATTCGATTCGAGTCGTCTCCATCTGCTTGCTCATTCAAATTAACGTTTTGTGTTTGCAATTTTCTGAAGACAAATTAATTAAGTTATCAATTGAACAGCTGCTCTGAGTGTGAGCAGAATGTTTGAAGCACGGTGGGATTCCCATTTGCTTTCCTACTTAAATGCTCATTCCTGGGGGACATGCTGCGGCGCAAATTGAATTTTCATTGAAGTCACCGCAAACTCAATGCCATAGGCAACATTTTCCATTTTGTTTCCTCTTCCACTTCTCCCATTTTTTGTGGCGAGAGACCCGAGAAGTCTAAGCTCAGTGTAGATGTACTTAAATTATTTACGAATGACTTCGACGATTTTCATTTTATTGCTCCTTATCTTGTGTGACTGCGACTTATAACTACTTTTCCACTTGAACTTGGACATCGGGCAAAGGATTTAAGTTTCAATTTGATTTTATTTCACGAATAATGCTTGTGTGCGGGGAGAAAGAAAATTTTAAAAGGAAATAAATAGTTCAAGTTTAAGATATAGAAATTACATTTTATATCCAGTTTGTTGAGTATTTGGAATCCTGGATCGGATGAGACAAATATCTGAACTAGTCACACACCCCTCGTTTTACTTAGTTTAGCAATTTTAACTCTCCATTGTGGTCTCAGATTAGAACCACCCTAGATTTTCCTTGACTAGTCGCAGTTTCTACTTGCAATTGATTTTTGTTTGTCAAGTTTTATGCAAGTAAATCTTTGTGCCCGGAGGTTAAGCATTCTTTCAGCTTTTGTGCACACACATTCTTCGTCCTTTATGCTTTCCACACGCTCATTGACGACTTTCAGTTCTTTTAAGTATTCAGTGTCAAGTTCACGTTGGTTGGCCACTTGACTCAAGGATTTGCGTGCCACAAGAGATGCAACTGCCAATCAATAGAAACTTTAAAACTGTTTGGATTGTGCTCTCAAATACTATTTTTAATTCTGTGTCGACACGTGTGAATATACTGCATATACTTCAAACCTTAACTAGTAATGTAAATCCAAATTGTTAATCGAGTTTAAAATCGAAACTTATTAATCGACAAAAAAGATTTCGATCAATCGGAAAATATTTCCGAGGCTCCCATATTTTTGAAGATTTGCAGGTTTTGAAATACGTGCTAATGGGTAAAAAGATGTGGAAAAGTAGACAGTGTTGGAAACAAGGTACATTTCTTTAATAAATAAAATTTTAACTACTCTCTTAAAAATCATTGGATTCCGAACCATTTTGATCTGAGATGTTGAATCTCATATAGAAACACGTAAAAATGAATTTTCTTTTTTAATTGCTCGATCTATTTTTTCTTTAAATTTAAAGCTTGCACCGCTTTTCATATACAATAAAAAAAACGGTTTAATCGAGACCGCGACTATACTCGTTAAGCAATTAAGATACATACTGATAATCAACAACTTTCTAGCAGATAATGAATCTTGAACATGTTTTCACGTTTTCATGAACACACTTCAGACCCTCCAGCGAATTCCTCTGCTTTTCCACCTCATTGCAATGTCCATAAATTTTTTCGTGCTATTTCTGGCTGTCAGCGTTGATGTTACTTGTTCCTTCATTCTCTTCTGCGTGGTTTGGCGCATGAGACTGCATTAATTACGTACTGGTCACGCCCACACAAGCAGCCATACACCACAGACATACCCTGTTTAACTCCCTCCCTTCATCTCGCCCCTTGACTGCTACAGGTTGAATGCTGTTGATCTGTAGCGCACGTTTCGAGTTGATAGTTTGCACTTTCAATTGAATTTCATCCATTTGTTGTTGCACATTTCAGAGAAACCGAAACGAGACCCCAATTTTTTTAAATTCCCAATAGATGCTGACAAAATTCGCAATGGGCTGGGTGACTTTTCCAGAGAGTTTAAAGCATTTCATGTTACATTTCGTTGCCAGTAAATATTTTGATGATTTCAAAATTCAATAAGCAACATGAATATTTTTTGTAATTTTATTTGCAGAAACAGACATTCAAGTGTTGCCTCACTGTACTTAACAATTAGTTCATGCATTTGGTCATAGCTTGCACACATTTGATACTCAGTGTTAGAGATGATCTATTTATTTATATATTTATTTGTTTATTTAAAATTCAGGCAAAAGGCAACAATTGCTAGAGTGGTCACTATGTTCTTTCTTTCATTCTTTCTCGAGTGTATCAGAATTATTCTAAAACTGAAAGTAAACCTCTTCTTTTTTCAGATTAATAATTTAAGACTTATTTATACTTTTCTATCAATTCTTATTCTTCCTTATTCTATCGGTCCTTAAAATTTCTGACTTTATACTAATTTTTGCATCTTATATATTTTTCTATTATTCTATTCAATCCTTAAATTTCTGACCCTATACCATTTTTTGCACCTTCTAACTTTTTTTCTTTCCTATGAAACTTGCAACCAACTCAGCTGTGAACAATGGCATAGCTTGCCGGACCGGCTAACAAACTTCCCCCAACGGGTTGCATTTTTCATCCTTACTCTATCTTTAGTTTTTAGTTATACATTAAGATGTATTTAAACTTTTCTTTCTTTATCTCTATACCTCTATCTAGAATTAGGTTTCTAATAACGCCACTGACTGACCTTGGCTGTGAATAGGGGCATAGCTCGCCGGACTGGCAAATAAAATTCCCCCACCGTGTCGGTGTCGTTATTAGTACTAATTTGTAATTTTTGCTTAGGCTTTCTTTTATTTTTATTCTTATTATTAACTTATTTGTAAATTTCAATTCGAGGCAGCAATGTTTGCTTCTAAATAAATAAATAAATAAAGATAAATAATTGATGAAAATAAATTGTTTTACTTGAGACACAAACACTTTAAAAATATTTTCAATCAAATAAATATAAGTTAAACTTGTCTCTTCGCTTTTGAATTCCGGTAAGTAATTTCCCCTGCAGCAGATACAACTACGAAATAAAAATACGGTCACCCTAAAAGAGAGCGTGTTTCTCGGAAGCACAGCCGGCTAAATACGCGACTAGTTCAAGTTCAATGCAATAACAAAACACGAAACCTACCACAACAAACGAACTGTTAAGAGCTCAACAGCCCTAATGTTAAGCGTCAACAGTGTTTACATCTGTTAACGGTCGCAGAGGATGCCGACACCGATATGTTAATATGCACTTCGTTAACACTCGGGCCGCTGCTACGTCAACGCCGACGTCGACTTTTCTGTGTGCATTTCAATTTTAGTCTGTCGCGGAAACTCAAACCAATCAGATGCGAAATGTTGAAAAGCTCCCTGAGTGAGGATCATACTCATATTTCTGAGATATAAATAAAACTATTGTTTTGGAAAATAGCACGTATAGTAGTGGGAATTGTTAAAAGAGTGCCAACAATTAAAATAGTGAAATAATAATAAAGTTATTCATAACAATAAAATTAGTTCAAAAGCTTAATTAACTAAAGCAAAATATATTCGTGTACGAATCAAGTACATATTTAAATGTGTTGTGAATTAGTGTTTTTAAAAAAGAGTACATCTATTTACTAAATATTTTATTCAACTTGACTTATACTTAATTAAAATTTAAGCATATAAAATTCATGTGTAAATATCCAATAAGCTTCTCGATTTATACAAAAAATTTCGAAATTTTAAAATTTAAAAAAAACTTAAATATTTATTCAAGTGATAAAGGCCCACAAAAAATTAAATATTTATTACAATCTTGTAAACATATAAATTTAACATAATAAATAACATAAATGTTATAAATTTATTTTTAATATATTAATAATCTTTTTAAATTATTTTCAATTTTTACAATGAAGTGTGGTTTAAATTTTATTGAACACCATTTGTGCTTGGCTCAATCGTTTTTCAAGATTCGACATTGAAACAGGCAATTTAATGTGATCCATTAAATTAAAATGAATTATGAAAATTTATTAATGTGTTATTCTGGATAAATGTTTTTCACATGATTAAATGTTATTTGTACTCAAGCATATTTATTATTTGTGCATCTTCGGACCTTGAATCGCCCCGGGCGCATATGCTAACTGAAATTCATTTGATACTTGATTATTGTATATATTTTTAGATACAAATCGTGCAAAAAAAATATAAGAAACTATAACGAAATCCGAATCAAGTAAACATTTTGTGTACTTGTAAGCAGAAAAAGTAAAATCGACTTGTTCAACATGGCGTATGCCTAATTTAACGAAGCATGGACTACAGTTCCATTTCAAACAATCATTCAAAAGCATTATCCAATAAATCTTAAAATATGTTTATCTAACTTTTATATTTCTGACTATTCAAACTGATAATGCTTAAATAATCCAAGAAGTTGAGTGAGGGCGAAGTTCAAGTAGAAACATAGTAAAAGTGAACAAAGTTAAAAGTTTTCCGTGCGTAAGACTCTTGTGAAATTGCCCTTAGCATGTTAAATCATGTGAAAAACTAGCTATTTCAAGTGCTTGAGGAGCTGCAGTGAAAGAAGCAGAAAAAAAAAAAAAATAAGGAAGCTGCAGTCAGCTTCTATTCAGGGCTGTGCTGACACATACAAAAATAATAAAAAGTGAGCCAAGCAACATAGTCAAAAAGTGAAATCTTCAAAAGTCAAAAGACAAACGAGAGAGAAACGCACTCGACAAGTTACTTAAGCGTGTAACTGAAATCTGTCAGGAGCAACCGAAGGACTACTCCAAAAGTCACTTTGCTTGGTAAGTAAAAACTCTTTGAATTTGAATAAAACATTCAAAAATTTGGCTCAAGAGTTTTTCAATTAATTTTTTCAAATTGTGTTTACGAAAATGTCCTGTCAATTTGTAAGCAAAACTCGTAAAGCCTAAGAGTTTTCATTTTCAATTGTAAGGCAAAGATTTTATAGCTGAAGATGAGTTAGAGATTATTTTCCCCCCAATTTTCGCATTTTTGCGGGTTTTGCCCACAAACAAATTGCCAGTTCTTCAAGTTCCTCTCACGTCTGCGACAACAAACAATAAGTGAGGGAACCTGCGACAGGTGTAACTTCCTCTTCTTCTTCTTCCGATTTGAGTGCGTGTTTAGATTAACAAATTTCTGCTATTTACTTAATACACAAGTCACAGCCACAAGCCAGCCGTCGGTTCATTAAAGCTTTTTGGTTTACTGCAAATCAAATTTGCGGTTTTCACATTTGATAAAAAATTATGCTCAGTGATGAAACAGCTCAGATCTTAATTATCAACCTTGTTATATACGAGATTTATTTATTTTAAATAAAAATGTTAAAATAATTCAACAAAGTTATACCACAAAGGCTCAGAATAATATTTTATAAAAAGAAAAAAAAAACAGGACATGAAAATTAACTGTCACTTTATCTTAAACTTGGTAACCAGTCATATTTGGGGTAAACACCTTTTGATTCCCACGAATTTCTCAGAAACGTTAAGCTTAAACCTATAAGACATGTGGGAGTTCTCCACAAATTTCATATTTATTACACTCTAATCCAAAGTCTTACAAGCTATTTGGGTATTTGCTAAGTAGTCGTGTTATAATCGGCTTTATTAAAATTAAAAATTTCTTCTAATGAACCAAATATTCCCACAAATATCAATGACAATGCAAATTTTTCAATCAATAACTAGAAAGTCCAGAATATGTGTTAAATTGAAAAATGTGCGAAAACACTTAATAGCGCCGTGGAACTGAATGTTTTGTTTAAGTGCTTCTAACCGAAAGTAAGTGAAGCCACAATGTTCACATTTCCGGCAATTTCCTGTGCACGACGCGCGGTTTCTACTGTCCTTATTCCAGTCGATTTCCTTCCCCTTGACAGTATTTGATTTAAGCCTCCTTTGGATGAAACCAAATGTAGAGAGCATGACAAACATTGTCAACTTGGTAGTTGTTTCATTTTCACTCTGATTAAATTCTCTGAGCATTGTGATTTGCTTTTAATTAAGTTGCTCATCTGTCGCTTCGCTCAAGTAATTGACTCATTCATTATAGATTTTTCTGTTTACCATTCCTTCAAAATTGTTGCGCATTTTCTCCAGAGCATCGAAATCAAATTGAAAGCATTCTCATCAATGTAGACACCTGTTTTAATTTGCTTAAGGAAAGTGCAATTAACTTACAGCACAACTGAGATTTTCGGTATGCAATTAAATTGCGAATTTATCTTGTGACTACGTGGAAAAGAGAATGACATTTAACTGGCTAGAGTAGTTTTCTTAATAATATAACAGATATTATATACTTTGTTTATATTATATAGCTACATTTTAATTTATTAAAATTGTATCTTGAAAAAATTGTATTTTGAATGTTAAATTGCTTAATAATGTCGTGACAATTAACAGAATGGTTTCTATTAATTGTTTATATTATATTTTAATAAGAATTATAGTTTAATTTCAAGCTAGATATTATTACAGTGCAGTTCGAAATTCAGCTTAGGAGTGTGTTTATTATATGAAATTTAATTAATTTACGACTAATAAAATATGATTTTTTTTCTTTTTTCTTAGTGAGTCTTGCTTTAAATTTTGTATCATTTTGTTTTAATTTGTGTTGCAAAAAACGAAATCAACCAACAAAAATCGGAAACTAATCGATTCTATTGTACATCATTTCTAGGAATCGTTTCAACAATAGGAAATGGTTTCAGTGCCTGTTTTTGACAACAGGCTTTGTGCAATTTGAGGAATTTCTTAATATTACTCTCTCTATAGTATCTGTATCTCTGCTTCAATGGACATTAAAAGCCGAATTCAACTATCCAGAGCCATTTTCAGGCCACGAGCATCACTCGGAATGGTCTCAGATTCCCAAAGTAGTTTCCTAGCTGGCACTAACCATGGACGTTAGAGGGGGTAATAAGATAAGTTTGCAGAAAATATATTTTGTTTCTTGAGTTGCCAATAAATGTGAAGCAGCAGCTCAACTGAGATCTGAGCTTCTTCAGCATCTGCACAACTCAATATGGCACTGCAGCCATAACAACGCATTTCCGTTTCCGCTTTTAGGGTCGGATTTTGTGGCAATAAATGGGTTTAATGCTTGGCATTCGCCTCCAGTTTATTTTCTCCATTATATGTTGGCATAAAATCACTTAGCTCAGACTTATAGTATGCTACTTTCACTTACAAAAATGAAAATTGTCAAATTGTAAGTTTATTTACTCGTACTCGTATAATTAAGCTAAATAATTAATGCAACAAATTAGTTTATTGGTTTTCCAAAATCTTTCGATTTGGAGTCAAAGTCTTAAATTGACAAAAAAGAAATGATTGAAGGATTTATTATGTAGCTTATCGAGATTTAGGTGAAAGATTAGGAAAGGCTTAATCAAAATCTTATTTCTTGGAATGAAACTCGCTAACTCTACAGATACTCTAAGAATTTACGTATTTGCTTTCGGAAGAATTAATGTTGTGTTCAAGTCGTCGATATTATTAAGATGACAATTGAATTTAGTGTCTTCTTGTTTATTGTATGCCATTATTTTATTTCCATAAAATATTGACAACACTTTAAAAACTCTTAGAATCCCCAAATTGCCAAACAAAATGCGCTAACAATGTTCCCTGACTTTGAAATTAATAGTTTTGCTATTTCTAAACTTCACTTAGTCCGTTTATATATTTGTAATAATTGCAATATGAAATTATAAGCTAGGCTCCCTTCTGTATTTGTTTATTCTGTTTGTAAAGATGTATTCTTAGTTTAATGGGAAAACTTTACTAAACATGTTTATCAGCTTAGCATGTGGGTGCATTCAACCCGTTGTTGCTGTTTAGCCACAGAAGTTTTAGCTAACCAATGCGCTTAAGTTGAATACCATTTTCATATTATTAACTTGAGGCTATTGCATATTTTTGCCGTAAATTATTCGCATGGGACAAACTTATGCATGTGCACGTATGGGTAAAGGGTACTCCAAACTTATGCTCGTGATTTGCATATGTTTTGCATTGTAATTTCGATGTGATGCGAACACAAGTTCGCTCCCTCTCTGTCTCACACACTCCATGTCTCCCTCACTGTCTCTCCTTTCTCGGACTGTCCTTTGACGTTGTGGGCAACTCACCTGAACATTCATCCAATTCAATTTCTCGAGCATTATCGCCCGCATTAAATCAGTTCACGTTTGGTGACTTTTGGCCAACTGTTTGCCTCAATTCAACCGAAAGCTGCTAACCCAACTATTTATGCCTCAAATGCCAACATATCATCATATTGCAGTTCTTCCTCTTCCTTTGCTGTTTGTATGTATAATGACCCAAATAAACATTTGATGTTGTTATTGTTGTGCTTCTGGTTTTCTGCCTGGTTAGCTGAGGTTTTTAGCCAAAGTCTAACTGCCCGAGTGTATACTATAATTTCATGCCACTTGCATATTAATGAGCTTTTGTTTGTCTCTTTCTCTCTTTCTCTCTCTCATTCTCTCTTCATATGTGTGAAAGGTTGTCTGTGCCAGATGGCAGCTCATAAAGTTTATTTTGTCTATTCATTCGATTGATTTTTAACTTGCTCCGTATTCTCATATAATCTAAAATATAATTGGCTTGACCTTAATAATACTTTAATACTTTCATTCACTTTGCATATTAATTTTTCCACAATTATCTTATTGAGCTTAAACTTTAAGCATTTCTTAGATTCCGCCTGTTGTTTGACTACGAGCTCAGCTAAAAAATTGATATTTTATTGACTTTTCTTGTGGTAAATGAGTTTACTTTGTGTGTTCCCTAAGTACTTAGATTGAAATCGCATGTTAGCCCACATGGCGTATACGTTACAAAAAAACGAAAGCCATCTGGCAATGAGCTAATATTATGTATTTGCACATTTATTATTTATTGACAATGACAATTTTTCTGTTGCCTACATCAAGGTCAATTCCTTGCACCATGTAAGCGTGACCCGAACTTTCAACTTGGCTAAAAAGTCGTCTTTAACTCTAAATGCGACTCAACTTTAATTCGTGCTGAAATGTCACGCAGTTCTGTCGGCAGCTTGGCAAAATGTATTTTGCATTTTTCATTACGAATTTCTTTTTTTGCGCGATTTTAAACTCATTTGCATGACTGGCAGTTTGGGTCTTCTAGCCCTAATTAAGTTGTAGTTGTTGGCCAAGTTGTTGTTGGTTATTGTGCATGCAACAAGCGCAGAGCAGACAACAGAAATTGTGCCATTGTTAGTGCTGCAAGGGAACATTCTGCTGATTATGAAATGGATGAAGCACAGGAAAAAAAAACCGCAAAAGAAGCCAACAAAACAAATTCACAGCGCGAGTTTCATCCGTGCCAAACAACAACAAGTTTTGCTGGTAGGGGAGTGGTTGGGTGGGCGGAAGTGGCAAATCGGTTGGGTTATCAACCACAGCAAACTTCAAAAGAATTTCCGGCAGCCCAAAGTCGACAAAATTACGGCGCAATTCTATTATTTCCGAAAGTAACGACTATTGTTGTCATTTTTGTTTTGCTGAAAGCTTACCAAAGTTGGTCAAAAGACTAAAGTTTTGGCTAACAGATGTCTTTTGATGTTAGAATTATAGCATAAAGAGACAAAACAGCAATTCTTAAATTAAAACCGATATACAAATGAACCTACAATTATTTGATTACTTTATAGCGAATATACAGCTTACATATGAGTAAATGTATTAACTTGCAATGCAGGTATCACCATAAGAGTTTAAAACAATCAATTCACTTATATTCAACTTAATTTGCCTTATCAAGAACTACAAAATTGCGAAACAATTTCCCACAGTAAGAGTCATAGAGTTCAAGAAATCAAATGCTTCGGAAGTGCATAAATAAATAAAGAGTTGTTAGTTATCATTAATTGCTTGCATATTAAATGAAATGCTTCTTTGGGAAAATAAAATAGTTTATTTACTTTAATACACATGCAGTGTGAAATAAATATAAAATTTAGAGTAAAAATCAATTCCACAAAAATAAGAGAAAACGGCAAGAGGCAACAAGGCAGAAAAAAAGAATGCGAAAGCGAAACAAAAATAACACATTAAAGTGTGAATATTCTTTAAAATAATATTTTCTTGAAATCCACTGAATAAACACTATTTGTACAAAAAATATGTTTTAAGTATAATGAATAACTTAATATTTTTTATGTAGATAATTATCAAAATTAAAAAATGTGATGTTGTAAGATGTTATAATTATTGAGAGTGCAAAAGGTGCATTAAAAATATTCTACAAAATAACGATTTAAGAATGTTTTCATCTCACAGTTACTAAGCCAGTTATCAAGTCAGACAACTCTCTATAACGCTATAAACATCACAAGTGTCTGACATGTGTGTAAATTCAAGTGACTGCGTGAGCAGTTGGTGAGTTGCATTTAAACCGGAAACGGAAATTCCGCACACACAGACATTCGTAAGCACAAGGTTGTCTCGTGAATGGCCAACACACAAGTTTGTAATGGGCGTAAAGTTTTATATCAGCCAAACATCGAAAGTGGCCCAAAGAATTTGCAAACTGTTGGCGTAATTTAGGTTATTTTCGAATAGCGATTACAAAGCACAGGCTTTACTCTGTAAGCAAGACTTCAAACTGACAGAATGCCTAATTGTAACAGTTTCTAAGTGAAGGGTTAATAGGTTTGGAAATGCATTTTAAAATAAAATTTTAAGATGTTTTCAACACTTTAAAGATACTTAAATAGGATCTTAAAAACTTTAGAAACGCCAAAATATGTAATTTTTTAAAAGTTTCTTTTCCTCACTTTTTAAGCTTGATTTCTGAGCTGTTCATCACAATTGACAGCCTAAACTTATAAAGTTAATAGCTCAATCAATTGAGTTTATGACTTAGTCATTAGACAGCATATTAAGATACTTAAGTCTAAATATCCAATTAAGTAAATGATTCACTTTGTTATGCTAGACTGACAGCTCAGTCGAGCGAGTTCTCAAATTTATTAAACAATTCGAACGTAATTCGATCGTTAAACCAAATAACCTATAATGAAGGCGACAATTAGGCGTGCTATACGACTCTCGTGTGCTCGAGACAGGCTTAAATTGCTGCCTCTTATGTCCTTACGATATCCCTCGATTGTTGTTAGGAGTGTGTCGGTGAGATGTAAAATTGCTGTTACTTTTTAATTTGATTAACTGAGCTGAAAGGGACAAGTGTCCAGTGCGTTGCGAATTTTTGCCGAAATGCAATTCGCAGCTACGGTGTGCAGAAATATTTCCCCGGCTGTGAAAATTCTGCTTACGCTGCCATTTTTAATTCGATTTTTAATTAAAATAATGCATGAAACTTACAGGTGACAGAAGGCAATTTTAAAATTTGTATTCGCCGAACTTTGAAATTGATTCAGGATCAAGGACTTCGGTAATTCTCTGAATGTTTTTCGTGCCTTAAAAATTTACCTGAAGAGGAAGAGAGAGGGAAGGCCTCTTCCATACCATAAAAGGGACAAATGTTGGGCTATAAATTTCGATGCTCTTATACAAGCTCATAAATTTTGGTTAGTAAAACAAAAACCAAGAAACGGAAAACGAAATGTGAAAAGACAACAAAGTGGCTATCATAAACCCAGCGGGTAAATCACATCTCTCGTTGTGGCTTGAAGTCTCCGGGTGCATAAATTAAATTTAACGTTAAAATGTAAAAGAAGGAAATTTCATACGTGAAACAAAATCAATTTTCCCATCAGATGGGGTACTACATACGTACAGTTTAGCTGAAAATCCCAAAAGATGGCGTTAAACTGATAAAGTCACGGGTGGAATACATATGCATAAATACTTGTACATGGAAATATGTACACGTGTGAGCGTCTAAAGTCGACACCTGGTTAAAGGTGATGGCTGCAGGTTGCGCCGCAAAGACATGAAATGATTGTAGAGGCGAGATATTTGCGGTCGCAAGATTGAAAAATTGAGACGGGTCACACGAAGGGGGGAATAGTAATGGTGGATTTGACACATTGAGAAAGGGAGAAGACCTAGGACGGATCTGTGCCTGACAAGTGTTAAAAGACAGCCTGATTAGCTAGCCTGATACCCTGTAAAACCATTCTGATTACCTGATGTATGGCAATTGGAATGAGGATTATCCATTTGACCCTTTCCTTGTGCATTATGAAAGTATTAAATGAGTGGATTTTAATGGGAAAGAGACATAATTAACAAACAAATATTTAAGCTTTTAGTTATTTATTTATGATTGGGACTGATTAGCTACTACGTAACAATCATGCAATACGAACTCAAAATAATTCTGTTTAACCAGAGCTAATATCAAGAGCTTAGCAATTTATTTAAACTTGTGGAAAAGCATTATTTTAAAACATGTTGTGCACTGGCCGATATAATATATTACGCATATGAGAAAACTCATTTATGTCAATTGGGATAAAAAATATAGACTAGACATATTGCGAACAAGGCAAAGAAATAAGGCTGATTGAGTTGGCAAATACCCTTATCAACTTGATAAATACCTTTTTCAACTTGATCAAAAAAAATCATTATGAAAATAGAGTATTTGTCTATATTAATATGTAGAAAATTGTAACTTCTTGTTCTTGGGGTATAAAATACTTTTTTGGCCCTTATGTCTCTACAGGGAATACTAAACTTTTCCATTCGCAAGTGTTTGATGATTTCCAGAAACCCCAAGTCTAATTGAATCGGATTCAAAAGCTAGCTGCTTTGTGGCTAAATGTCAGCTCAAATGGAGTGTGAAGACTCGACAACACTGAAGGGTTGCCGTGTGTCTCTCTGTCTGTCCCTCAGTCGCAAAATCCTTGAATTTGCGAATGCTCAGGCATTACATGGCTGTCAATCAATGTTGTCTTTATCATTGTGGCAACAGTCATATCTTTATCTATCTCATCATCAGTTTCATCGCATACTCGTATTTGCGAGACCGTATTGTCTTTGTGCAAATTGTTTAGCATTGATGTGCGCCATTTGCAATTTGATTAGCGCCAAGGACTCGAGAACACGTCTCCCTCTCCCTGAATTCCACTGGCAACGACTTCGTTACTGGTTTTATGGATTTCGTCTCGTCTCGTCAAAGTTCGTGCAAAGTTGCAGACGCCGAATAATGAATGGACAGCAGTTCAGTACTGTTTGATTAATTTGTTAGAAAATACTCGCAAAAGTTTTTCCATCTGGTCATCATTGTCATCATAATTATATTGTAATATTTATGCAGCCGCTGCCTGAAACCAAAACCAAAACCCAAACCAAATTCAGGACCAGAAGCTTGAGCTTGATAAATGGCCCTCGACAATATTCAAGGTCCGACGGTCATTGCTTGTGCCTAATTAATGAGCTTCATATTTCATTCAATGGCTAACACGCCTATTAATATGCTAGACAATAGTTTTCTCCTTCGTATTGTCTGATGGCCAAGGGCGAGCCTTGTGAACAGCAACACTTGAGTATTCCAAAGAGGATGTTAGATTTCGTATGTTTAATGTATTAACATCAATTAACAATTTATATGAAATTTATTAACTGTATATTTAGTTGATGCTTTTACTTTGGCTAGTCTTGAAATAGCTCATATGAGCTTTCTAGTCAGGTTTGATAAACTCTGATCATGAATTTATTCATTACACTGAATCTATAAGCTTATAGCTTATATCAGAAAGCTTTTCAAATCTATGACTAAAATTAATCAGATTTCATCGCTTGACCTTCTTGAATACCTTCCAGGAAAATTTTCTAATTCCTTAAATATATTATTACCTCTTTACGAGGTAAAAGACTAGTGACGAAAACATTTTCATGCCCCAAAATTTCTGATATCCAATTTTGTGACGAATAATATTAAGTTTTACATATAAATTATTTTAAACAAAATTTTGGCACTCGGCACATTGCGCTAAAATGTCTCAATTCTTCATGCCAAATAAAACTCACT
>JBAMBL010002493.1:0-11310 GCA_037043405.1 Drosophila subquinaria | reverse complement strand
TCTAATTTGTGGGCGTTTAAGGGGGCGTGGCCAAAATCTAAAACAAACTCGATCTGCTTACAATATAGACGCACCTACATACCAAGTTTGAAGTCTCTAGCTTTTATAGTCTCTGAGATCTAGGCGCTCTTACAGACGGACAGACAGACAGACAGACGGACAGACGGACAGACGGACAGACAGACATGGCTATATCAACTCGGCTGTTGATGCTGATCAAGAATATATATACTTTATGGGGTCTGCCACGCCTCCTTCTGCCTGTTACGCACATTTTTTTTTGTGACAAAGTTAATAGACCCCTATACTTTTTTAAAGTACGGGGTCTAAAAAGGAAAGCATAATAAAAAAACTGCAATGCGTTTTTTTCCTGTTTTTTTCTAGTCTAACTCTCCTCTCTCTCTCTCTCTCTCTCTCTCTCCGTCTTTTTCTTCCCTTCCAGCTGCTCTGTTTATTTCACCTGCCGTTTGCTTTTAACGAGCCGTCGCCATCATTGTCATCCTGGTCTATTTCTGCCCTATCCCTCCCTCTCTCGCCCTCTCCCTCCCTCTCCCTTACTCCTCCTCCTTCGCCTAGTTAACGTCGCTGTCGCTGTCGCTGTCAATGCTTTAACTGGCAAGGAGCTCCCTCTGACTTTTCTTTGCTTTGCCTTGGTCACTTTTCTTGTTTGTTATTCTTCCCGTGACTTTTCTTACGCTCTTCCTTCTCATTTCCTTTGCCCTTACATTTCTTATTTCTTCGCTTTATACCCTGTACTCAGCACACACCTGATAAGCGCTAAAAGTCAGCAGTCAAGAATTCACAGTCATGTTTGCTCAAAGGTCCTGTAACAACAGATTTTAAAACCAGCGGTGGGCACGAAATCTGAAAAAGCAAAAACACTAAGTAGGCCGAAAAATGGGAGCAGTCGCTGCTCCCGGAGCCACTGCGTGCCCACCTCTGATTTAAACCAAGCTACCAACCAGTGTTATAACATTTAATTATTAAACTAAGACTTTTAAATATCCTTTTGTATTTTTTTGAGGAAATTGTTTGATTAATTGATTGATTGACCAACTGAAAAAAACTCTGCCAACAGTGAAAAAGTTGTTTATGAACTAAAATTCAATTTTTACTTTAACATTACTAATATATTTAACTTATTAATAATACTCTATAAGAATTGTTAATGATTTTTTAGAATTTTTTAAGAAATCTGGTTTTAAGTGTTTAAAAGTTCAGAAAATATTTAGATTTCATTTCCGCCTCCGTAGGGCCACCACACGCACAGTTTTGTAGATATTATGTTTTTTTTACTAATTACCGTTAACTACTATTATTACTTATCATCCTATTCAATCGAAACAAAATCGGAAAAATAGAAAGATGGTAATGGCTGACTAAAGTTTTCAAGCAGTATATGTGCCTAAAAGCATGCAATAAATTTTTTTTTTTAATTTATTTAAATAAGTAACGGGTATCCTTTAGTCGGGAGCTCAACTATAGCCTTTCCCACTTGTTTTATTCTTAGTTTCATCTGAAATCTACATTATCTAGGAAATTGCATTTTACTTTTAATGTACAACTTTTTTCTAGGGTTGCCTAAAATTTTTTTTAATATTGTTTCCATTTTTTAGAATTTTTTTTCTTTATTTAGTGTTTATTTTTCATAAAACTTTTAAGACTATGAAACTGATTTCTTTTAGTTCTTTCATTAAACAATTTCATTACAGATATTTCCTTAGTCGTGTCAACTTTTAACTTCTGTTTAAATTCTTAACTTTCTTTGCTTTGCTTTCGTTATTCCGTCGTGTATTGCCCCCACCCCCTTCTCCAGAGTTGTTATTGTTGCCCAGCGGCTTGATTTGATTAAAATGATAATAGTTTTTGGGACTTAACTTAAATTGATGTGGGTTAGCTCGTCCGTAAGTACATCCCTCCCCACTTTCCCAACCCCTTGACCATGGCTCTCCATTTTCTCTCATTTTCCCCTTTGCTTTTGCTCATTTGCCAAATTGGTAAATTTTAAAGAGCAAGCGACCAGAAGGAAAAGGAGCAGAAAATAACTGCAACATAAAAATTCCATTAATAAAATTGCATAAAATTTGCTGCATTTGTTTTGAGCTTTCTTTTTTTTTTGCCCATCTTGTGGCCTCTTTTTAGTGAAATTTGTGGCCGCTGCTTTGTTTTGTCCTTCGAGAACTGGCCTATAAGGTTAGTGGGCTATGCCAGACTTTAAGGGCCACGTGTCGGTGGCCAAAAGCAACCGCCAAAACGACGCCCACAATTTCAACCAGGCTTACAGCGTGCGAAGAGCCACGCCTCCGGCTTGTGGTTAACCGTCGTCATTTTGCGCTTGGCCAGGATCTGCTCCTGGATCCTGTTGCTGCCTGATGAAGTGCAAATTCATAAAATAATCATTTTTAAGACCTAAAAACACGACTTTGAAGTCATTTTATTCAACAACAACAAAAATAATCCGAAATTTGTTGGGCAACTGCAACTCTAAGCTGCTTATCAAACTGAGAGAAGAAAAACTTTGGCTTTATCGTATAAATAGCACAGTTATTTATTTATCTCTTTGCTTTGTAACTTTGTAAATTGAATTGTTATAAGTCCAAAGCGTATTGAGAAATAATCAAATCAACTGTTTAAGAATAGTTGGCAACATTTTGACAAATTTAAGGAAATGAATTTAAAGATTAAATGTATTCAATTTTAAAAGTTGAAGAAATTTAATTGATAATTTAGTTTTAAAGTTAACAACATAAATTAATATAAATTCAGTTCCAATGGCTAATCTTATATGTACCAATCAGCAATATAGCCACATGTTGCTATTAGCTTGGCAACAAAATGTAAAGAGATCACACTGTTAAATACGCATACACACATACAACCTCACACGCACAAACATTAAGTGAATTAATAGATTAAATGTATTTAATTTTAAAGGTTAAAGAAATTTTAGTTTTTATATACCTAAATTTATAAAATAATTGGAGCATCGTAAATTAATATTTCAGTTTTAAGGCTAACAACATAAATTAATATAAATTCAGTTCTGATCGCTAATCTTAAATGTACCAATCAGCAATACAGCAACATGTATCTATAAGCTTGGCAACAAAATGCAAAGAGAATACACTGTTAATATACATACAGAAACATTAACTGATGGCTGCTGTATGTTAAATCAAAAACTAACAGTTTTAATTGAAATTGCATTTGGTTTAGCGCAGCAACAACATTAAATACAAAAACTCCCACGTATTGTGTTTGTTGTTATTATTTATACAGTTTTACAGCCACTGCGCGTCTGCGGTTTATGTTAGCAACAAAGTGCCAACTAATTGCTAGGGAATAAACTGTCATATACAGTGCTTGCTAAACTTTTTGATCTGCCTCAGTGAACTTTGGGCATTGACAACAACATTGTTGGTTAAAAGTCCTGCTGTTGTTGTAATTGTGGCAAAACTCGCAAGGCAACTGCATTTGAAATAAATGTGTCCAAAAGTTTAGCTGCGAGTTTTTATTCTTTTATCTACTCAATGCTATCCCTGTCGCTGTCTCTATCCAACTCTCTTCTTTTTTTTTTGCCTTGTTGCGTTTCCTCTTCCACTTTAAATGTGTCTTCATGTGTGTGTGTGTGTTTGTGTTTGTGCTTGTGTAATCTATATTATAACATTCTTTACCGCACCTCCTTGCACATTCACTCTGTTTCTCTCTCGCTCTCACTCTCTGGTTGCTCAGACAGACTTCACTTTGATAGTTGGTAAATTTTTTGGCGCTTTTGGTTGCTGCGCTGCCGTCGCCGCTGTTTTTGACAACTTATTCGTGCAACGCAACGTCGACGTCGACGTCGCCGTCCACGCGTCGCTCGTGTGTAAAGTTGTTTGTCTGTCTGTTCCCCCCTCCCACACACGTAAGCTCTCTTCATCGCGTATTTTTCTATCTCTTTTGTATTTTGTATTTCTCTATCTCTTAGCTGCGTTTGAAAACATGTGCGTCTATTTGTCTGTCTGTGCGTGTGTTTTTCAGTGTTGCCGTTTTAGCTTATATTTAGCTACGTTCTTATTGCAATTGTAAAATTTAAAAGAAGCAACAAAACTGACATAAAAAGATAAGGAATTATTACTTTTAAAGAAAATCAAAATAATTTATATTCAAATATGTTTTGAAATTGAGGAAATACGATTTTTTACGACAAAAAACAAAATTATAAAAAATATGAATTTTGAAAATTATGAGCTTTTTAATTAAGATTCCTTAAAATTATGTAAAAAGGATTTTGTTAATCAACAAATATATAAATACAGAAAAACAATTTGGTTTAATTGGATTTACTTATTTATAACATTAACAATTTATGGCCATCTTTTGTTTTTCATTAAAATTAGCTATTTTAACCCTTGCAACTCTGGCAACACTGTTAAATTCTACATAACTCTTTCCCAGCTGTTCTCTTTGTCCATCACTCTCTCTTTTCCTCATGCCAGCCGGCGTTTGTTTTTGCCCTTACAGACTCTGATGCTGCCCATTAAATTTGCTCTTTTTTTTCGTTCAGTTCTTCGGTTCTTAAATTTTTGTTAGGCTGTATTGATTGATATGACGCTTAAGAGTGGGGAATAAACGTTTTGTGGCTACGTTTTATGGGTTTACTAGCAAGAGACATGAATGTAATTTGAACTTTGATAGGTTGAGTATGTGTGTGTGTGTGTGTGTGTGTGTGTGAATGGCAAAGTGAATTGAAGTTCTAGAAAGGAGAATTGTAAACTAATTAAATTTTGTTGTTTAGCTAATTAAGAGCATTGAAGAGGCATAAGAAACTGAATGCCTGATTGAGTGATAGACTAAGAGATGCCCTGTTTAATGGTAAAACTTTCATTGGAAGGGTTATTTAATCACCGATAAAAAGAAAGAGAAACAATTTAAATAAAACCTGAATTATTTTTGATCACATTTCAACTTCAAAAACTTTTTTGCTGTCCATTTATTCAAATGTCTTTTATATTTGTATATAATATTATGCAAATAGTCAAAATAATCTTATTTTAAAACTAAATAGAACCCTTTTATGTGCTTCGCATATTTTCAACCATTCAAACCTTTGCTTATAGAAGTAAGAACCTCAAATGGAAGGCAGGCAAATCAATTAAGTTAATGAAAACTGTTTAGTTATGCACAACAGCTACTAAAATATTCACTTGACACAGCCGCAAGAGAGGGAGAGCGAGGGAGGTTGAATAACAGTGGAAGAGTACAAGAGAGCAAAAGAGAAACACATGAAATTTAGGCAAAGTTAAATTCTTTGACATTCGGTCCCCAGTTGCCATACATAACTCTAAGCATAGGGGAGAGAGAGGGAGAAAGAAGATGGGACAGCAGAATGTTGTCCTTTTTGTGTGTTTCCGTTTGCCATTTTTGCCTGTTGGATTATTGAGTGTTTCATAAATAATGAACTCGTGACATGTGTAAATGTTGAATATTTAATGGTATTTATTAAACACAACTCGAAGCAAATTCCACTGTAATTTCCAAAGCCATAAGAAGGAGAGGGCGCAAGGGGGAGTGTCTAAAGTTGTTGTTGTTGTTGTTGTGGTTGTTGTTGCTGTTGCCATTTTGACCACAAATCGCGCTACTGTCAGAATAGAAGATGTGCTAATTTGTCTTCGGCTCGCTTTCTGCGGCATAATTACAACCCAATGATAAAGTCGCAACATTAAATGGCCTTGGGGCATGAGAAATGTTGCAAGCTGTTGTTGTTGTTGTTGTTGTTGTCAAGTGTTGTGGGCGTGGCAGCAGCTAATAAATTATCGCACAATTTACTTTGCAAAACTAAATATTTCGCTTTTTCATCGAGTGCCACGAAAAACTTTCAACAACTTGGCAACTGACAGCTACAACAACAACAACAACAACATGAACAACAACAACAACAACATCGATGACAGCAATAAAAACGTTGAATCAATTACATTCAATTTAATTGTGAAAATCACATTAAACGTGTCGAAAGACAAGCGCTGAAACAAGTCTCAAGATTTCTATAGAGAATTGAGAATCTCATTGGAGAATCTTATTGGAGAACACACAAAATAAAATACAAATTGCAAAATAGAAGAAAAAAAAACCGTTAACCACATGTTCAAATCCACAATAAATGCTCACGCTTTACAACGGATCAAATTGCAGCTGCTAAAAATGTTGCAATGAAAAGGGCTTGACGAAAGATACCCTATAAAATATAATGTGTACTTAAGATCATTGAAAGACCGAAATACAGTCAAACTTCCCTAACTCGAATCATCATTATCCAAAGAAAAGGTTCGAGTTATGGAGATATTCGACTTATAGGATTATTTTTCTTATATTTATTAATTTTACTGTCACAGTTATAGAAGTTCGAGTTATGGAAGTTCAACTGTATTTCTATTCATACAATTTTTAATTTTTTTTTTATTATTTTTTCTCAAATACAGTTTGGTAAATAAATTAATCAGAATTTGAGTCCGATTAGTCGAAAAAGAAGTTCTCTGATTTTTTTTAAGAGTTTTCCAACTCATGTTTTAGACTTTTACAAAAAGAAATTAAGAAATTAATTGCATGAACTTTCTAATTGAGTTATTTATCAATGTGTTTTTTATTTTAATTGTTTTTTAACAATTTAAAGTAGCTTTTTAGCAATTGTTTGAATATTCATTAAACGCATTCGAAATCTTTTTCCATTTAAATAGAAATAATAATCATTATTTAAGGTCCCTGGAATAAACACAGTAGACAAATTGAGCGCGGTTAAAAGATGTTTAATTCAGCGCTGTTAATTAACATAACATAGTAGTGAAATGCGGATTGCTTACAGAGCCTGCTCTCACACATGTTAACGTATGCCTGTTAAGCAATATAACTGTTTGACAGTCTTTGTTTATTAATTTAATTTATTTATTGCAAACTCTGTTAATTAGTTTAGAATACTAAAAATTTAAATAAGTTTTTACAGGGTATTCATCACGACAACAGCTGCTTATAGTTTGCAGCATACCAACATGTTTTAAAGCAATTGTTTGAATATTCATTGAAAGCATTCGAAATGATTTTTCAATTTAAATGGAAATAATAATCATTATTTACAGTCCCTGTTAATTAACATAACATTGCAGTAACATCTGCTTACTAAGCCTGCGCTCACACATGTTAACGTATGCCTGTTAAGCATTTTAACAGTTTGACAGTCGCTGTTTATTAATTTCAATTATTTATTGCAAACTCTGTTAATTAGTTTATAATACTAAACAATTAAATAAATTTGTACAGGGTATTTATTACGTCAACAGCTGCTTACAGTTTGCAGCATATCAACATGTTTTCTAACAATTGTTTGAATATTCATTGAACGCATTCGAAATGATTTTTCCAATTTAAATGAAATTTAGATATGCATTGTCAGTGCTTATTTGTGATAGAGACTTCTGTGCAAATAAATTAACGCTCCATTTAACGTGATTCATTAGTCTGACGGTTTAGTGCGTTTCGACCTCATAGCGAGAATCCAGTTGAAACATATCCTATACCATTTTCTACATGTATGTATTCTATATTATATGCAATACACACACACACACACACACACACATACACATCCGCCTAAGTGGAATAGGTAAATGTCCCAGCAGCTCTCCCTCCCCCCTCTCCCACCTAAATACATAGTAACCAACATTATTTCATTACCTCATTTCGTAAAATTTTAGCTATTTGCAATTTTAGTTTTTGCCATCGCATCGCAATGCGCCTTTTTTGGTCTTTGCTCTTTTGCATTTGCGTTATTCGCTTTACGCTTAATTATCTGTGTCCGTTGTCGGCAAAAGTTCAAAACTCTCTTCTTTTTTTTTATGTACCGAAATAAAGCTAGCCTTAATGCCTGACTAAACTGAACACAAACTACGATTCATTTGTTGTCCCGTGAAACGTGTAACAATCTGGCAACCACACGGCCCATCGCCCTTCCTCTCTTCCACTTCCACTCTCTTCGAGTGTCTCTTTGGCTGTTTGCCTCGTCAGCCTCCCCCGCCCCCCCTTATGCATTGTGGAATCACTGGTTGTCCTCTGTGGCGCGAAAATGTCCCTATAATGTTGTTATACCCAGTGTTTAACATGTCGTAAGGGAAATGCACATTGAGTGAGAAATGAACAGAGTGACGAGATCTCTCTCATTTAAAAACTCATCCAGTACTGAAACGACTGCACGCTCATCTGCTTAAGAGAGCGTTCAGCTTCTTAGGACAGCGCTACTTAATTTTCTCTTTGCTACTATTCTATGCTTTGATTGACAGCAATGCAAGTTCTGGAAGAAATTTTAACAGCTTTATATTTCTCTCTCTTTCGAAGGAGGTAAATTTTAACATCCAAAGGAATGTTATGTTATGCTGCGACTAAAGCAGCTATCGGCACGGCCCTATCTCGATCTCATAGGAAATTTTCGTGGCGACTGCGCTGCCGCTCACGTACACTCACGTACACGTCGCGACGCGTCGCTGCTACGATTTATTTCTGTTGCGTTGCTGTTATTCCGCTGTTAGACGAACAAAAATGCACACTAACGCAATGCAAACATATGAATGTGTAGGTGCCGACTACTGGACTAAAGTAATATTTATTGCAATATGATTGAATAAATGGAAAAATAATTCAGATGACTTTTGCTTATGATTTTAAATAACTAATATTAATATTTAAAATAATTAATAATAATATTAATATAATTAATTAATATAATTAATATTGTTTTAAAAGCATATTTCTTTGCTCAAAGTAAAAGAATAAACACATTAGACATAGTGAGCGCGGTAAAAGAGGTTTAATTCAGCGCTGTTAATTAACATAGCATTAGCAGTGGAATGCAATCTGCTTATTGAGCCTGCTCTTACACATGTTAACGTATGCCTATTTTGCATTTCTGCAGTTTGACAGTCACTGTTATTTTGTTAATTAAATAAATCTATGTGCTTTAATCAAATTATAAGAAATGAATATAAATAATGTATAGGGTATTTCGCACGTCATCAGCTGGTTACAGCCTGCAGCATACCAACATGTTTTAATGTAACCTTGTTAACGGCATGCGTCTGCGTTTACTACACTTCATTGCCCCTTCCCCTCACTCGTTGTCTCTTTCTCTCATCACCCCATTCTTGCACCCTTTGTCTCTACCACTTTACATATTTGCTGGTTTGTTCATTGTTGTTGTTGTTGTGTTGTGCTTCTCGGCCCGGCCAACAGGTCGGCGGTCTTTTAATTACATCAACAGCAACGGCATCCGCCAATAAAAGACCTCTGAAGCGAGGGAAATTTTAAATTTGATTACTCATACGCCCTGTGTTTGGTGAGTAGATTTCAATTGTTTGCAGAAATGAAAGCAATTTTATTTCTTTTGCGTTTCATTTGCAAGTGCAACACGTGCGAGCGGCAACAATAACTGATATTGGCTTTTGTATCTATGTACGTATATTTGTATCTGTAAGTATGTATCTTTATCTATGTATCTGCTGGTTTGTCTTATCTCTGCAATACTTGAGCAGCTCGCTGTCTCTCTTTTTCTCTCTCTTGCTTTATCTCTGTCAAATGCTCAATAAATGCGAAAAAAAAACCTCAGCAAAAAATTAAGTATACGCCCTTTTAGCCAAAACATGGTCAAGAGAGTTTGTTTAGTTTTGTATATTTTTTATTTTTTATTTTTTATTTTTCATTTGATTTGCTCGCTTTGTTCGTTCTACTCAATGATATTATTTTAAGCACTTATTAGGTTAGGTTTTAATTATTTTTAAGAGCTCAAATAAGTAAGAGAGATAAAGTAATTTATTATATTTCATTTTCACTTTATTAAAAGAGCTTAAATAAATAATCATTCACATTATTTAAACTGTATTTTTTTTGGATTATCCTCTCTTTACATTCACATTGTTTATTATTGTTTCTATTTTACTTTTCGCATTTTACGCGCAAATTATGCTAAACAGTTGCGCCGTTTGCTTTTTGTTTCCGCTTTTCTCTTTTCCTACTCTCTGCTCGCTTTATTTACTCAGCTATTTGTTAATTTATTTACTTTTCTGTGGCAACACAAACGTAAATTAAATACAATTATCTTTTCAAACTGCGTATTTATTTACGAATGCTATGAGCATTGAAGTTAACAGCACACGGTTAACATTAAACTGCTAACCACGCCAACAGTTTGCTAACAGAAGAGCCTATTAATTAACAGTTGTGTGCTTGTCTTAACATTAACAGCTTAACATCTTCTTCTCTTCTCAATCGAGTTTATGCATTTGATTTGCTCTTTAGATTAACATAATATTGTTATTTGATTAATTGTGCAAGCAAATAATTTTATTTTTTAATCTGATAAATAAAATGTACATTTTAGTTTACTATTGATTATTTTATTGATATAATATTTCATTAGTTAATTAACTTTATTTATTTTTTTAATGCATATAAATAAATACAAAATGATATTTACTTTCCCAGCTTTTTTGCTTCTTTTCTCTTGGGTTTGCGTTTGGTAATTACTTACAGAGCGACAGGGCAAAGCAGACCACAGAAAGGAGAGCAGGAGAAGTGAAGAGAGAGAGAAAGGCAACTTCTACCGTTTTACATACACCATTTTTCTTCTTCTCCTCTTGAAATGCGTTGTGCGTCATAAAAAATTGATGACCATAAATAAAAAGTGGGCAGCTTTTAATGTGCACAAGTTGAAGGGAAAGAGAAAGAGAGGTAAGAGGAACGAGAGAGAGATTGAGGTATGCACAAGGCAAAACGTAAACAAAATGTAAGTAGCACAGTGGTATAAAAAAAACCTATTAACAAAATTTTAATTTAAGGAAATGCAAAAGCGAACAAAGATTAAAATTAAGTAAAATTCTGTTGGTAAATTTATTAAAAATGTTGCAATAATCGTACTTTATACAGCAAATTGTAGCATGCAAACATTTTTTCGATGGAAATACCACAACCCTTGCACCACTGTGCCACAGCTTAAGTCGAGTGGCAGTTGATTAACACCTTTGGGCTCTTTGCCGTGGACCTTTAAACGGTTATTTGCGCTGGTCAGCAAATGTAGAAGGAAGCGGTGCAAGAGGGAAAAGTAGAAGAGGTGGAGTCAGATGTGAAGTGGAAGCAGATGCATAAGACAGCTGAAATCAAGTGTCATAGTGCAATTAAATAAATTAGAAAAATTAGTGGGTAATTAAGAATAAAGAAAACGACTCTCAGATTTAGTCTTAAGTTCAGACACATGCTCCAAAAAAATTGGATAGCCTACCAATAGATATATGT
>JBAMBL010002490.1:0-14344 GCA_037043405.1 Drosophila subquinaria | reverse complement strand
GGTATTAAGAATTCAGGTAACATTTGTTAAAAAAAAAAATTTTGGAGCATGGAAAAGTTTTTGTTACTCGATGTTAATCTCGTAGCAGATATATCAAATGCACAAAAAGACAGGCTTTAGCTTATTAATATGTTGTTTTTATGCTTATCTTCTTTTAAATCCAAAGATATGTATATATGATGCAGAAGCAACTAAGTAATTTGAGGATTCACTTATTATACTTGTGCTCGTTTACATTGGAGTTTTTAGCTACTGTCCCACTGGGAACGCGTTCGATTGCGCTTGCTGCGAAATGTAAAATGAGAACTCACACACAAACACACACAGAAACACACACACAAACACACAGTGGTGTGACCAGAAGTGGTGTGGAGAAGAAGTATTGGAGGAATCAACGTCATCGTTAAATTTAATTAGGCATCAAATGACCAAGCGGCCGAGCTAAATCAAAAGCCAAATGGCCTGAAAGCGAACCAAGCTCCGTTTCCCCCTGCAATACCCTGCAGACCCAACCCCCATTTGGAACACTTTAAAATACAATTAAAAGTCAAACGTCAGCGATGAAGCTGTTGGCGGTGCCTGTAAATGGATGCCATTGGGCAACCCTCGGCGGACTTAATTTGCAAGTCACCAACGACGCCAAAGAGGCGTCGCAGGAACGAATCAATGTGAGAGAGTGTTGGGGAAATCTGAGCTGAAACAGGGAAGGCAGGGGATGGGATGGGATGGAAAACATGACACTCTTTTCATAACATTTAACAATGTCATAATGAGAATGTCATCAAGTTAACCCTTGGCATGTTAATGAGCGACAATTGGATTTGCATTTTCAGATATCGTCCGACATGCGAGGACAGATAATCACATGAGCCACATTTTCTCTGTGGCTTTTCCAATTGTTAATGGCCCTTACGCATGTATGAGTCATAGCCAGAGATCTTGGCTAAATGTATTATGTGTCCATTAGTGTAAATTTTATTACCGCAAAAATATGACGGAATTGCGGAAACAGCTAAAGATACATGACTGTATCTCAAAGACACGAAACGAACTTATATAATTACAGACCACAGCAAATTGGTTTAGCACCACATGAGACAACATTTCAGCGTTAGATCCTCTAATTAGAAGGACGCCATGGAGCAAAAGAGAATGTCCAGCAGACAGAAGAAGGAAAATGTGAGAGAGTGGGGAAAGTGGCGAATTCAATTCATTTAACCAAAAATGAAATTGCACAAAACAAATTTCCATTATACACGATTTTTATGGTCGCCTTTTTACTTCACATATATAAAAGCTAACAGTTTGATTTTTTTTGCTTATCTTATCGGCACATACGACATCACACATTCCTTATCTTAGCCCGCAGACCAAACAGTTTTCACATACATTTTCACGCACATTTTCACACACATTTCCATTTGCACCTTTCGAGCGACCAATAAAAATAAACCTAAATAATATGTAAACAACGCGAATAAACGGGTTACACTTGCCTGTTTGCCCCAATGCGGGCCAATTTCAATTCAATTGAAAACTTTATGCCTCGCAAATGGAACCCAGAGCTTAACTTGATAAACCTAAGGGTTGATTCGATATACATCCATATAAATATACATCTAGTACACTCAAACATTTGCTGTCCGGGTAGCTAAGTGGGATTAGACATTATTTTCGCTTGCTATTTATAGCGATTGGCAAATACGAAAACTCCCGGACAAGCACAACGGGGCTCTCTGGATAACACAAAAACAAACGTAAAAATAGAGATGGTTTAGCTAAATTTGTGCTGCAAGTATTTAAATAAAGGTTGTCGAGAGGGAAAACCTGTTAAAATCGAGTATATTTCAATTTAAAAACGCTAAATCCCACCAGCTATTCTCAGAATTGATAAAATAGAAATTTCTTATAGCAAATTAAATGATTATTTTCACAAGAAATGATTGGTTAATGGATTTTAATTTACTGAACAATATATTATTTGTCAATAATCTGTTGATATAATATGCAATTTAATCAAATCTCGTTTATAAAATAATGATTTCATTAAAATACTTCATAAAACGGTACTGGAATATCTATAATAAGTAAGAAAGCTCGCCAAAAACCACAAATTGAGAAAACTTGAATAAAATACCTTTAACTTGCGTTAAATTCATACGAAAAACATAATTTTTGCAGGCTTTCACTTATTTTTGTCTATGGCATACTTTTCGGACTAATATTTATGCATCTATCTGCCGATCCAAGTATTTTAGAGAGTTTCGGTGCTGAAAAGTTATTACCAAATTTATAAAAAAATAGGGTATGACTAAACCAAAAATGTGGCTAAAATTTGATCACGATATTTTCACTCAAATTTAAAAAGACATCTACTCTCACGTTTTTATCTTGTAAAATTCGATACTGTTGAGAATATTTAAAGTTTCATTTCCATATTGTAGATAGTATGTAAGGCTGTTAAGAATTTAAACTAACGTACAGAGTATCTTCAAGTCTAGCATTATCGATTGCTGCGCTTACACTTGTTGCTCAAATGACAAATCACGATCTACCGCGTTTGAATTTGATTTTTTGTAGGTATATGAGTTCGACGATATCAGTCAAGACAACTCCTTATTCCACTGAGCCTAAGTAAAAAAATAAAAAAAAGTAACTTTTTTTTTTTGGTTTGCCTCTATGCGAAAATCCTAACCAAAATATTCCATTTTTGGTTGCTTCACTTGCACTTGAACTTGATTGAAGCACTTGAAATGAAATTTCGCTAGTCTATCATGTTGGGATTTAAGAATGGACAAAAAGGATTCGCTTGTGATGATGATGATGATGATGATGAGGAGAAGGCGAGAGCTAATAACAGGATTAACACAATGGAGGCAAATTGAATTTGATGCCAATACACGCTTAAAGTCACAGTCTAGAGAGCCCTGTTCCGGTCTGGTGGGGGAGGGGAAAATGGGGAGAGGAAGGGGAGGGAGGGACGGCGACGTCGTCGATGAGCAAACACAAAGTCCCAAACGTAATTTTCACAAATTCATTGAACTGCGTGAGTGTGAAAAATAACAATTTAGATAAACATTGCGACGGCGACGCGGCGACCTCCATGGGTGTCGTGTCGTTGCAGATCCGTGCCACACACACACACACACACACGCATACGCATACACACGGCGGGAGAGTCTCAACTGTGTGCATGACAAAGAGAGAAGGAGGCTGAACGAGAGAGCGAGAACGAGACATTGGGCGGCAGCGCGTCGACCGTTGACACAGAAATCATATTAATATAAATTAACGATGTGGAAAATTTAGTTTAGTAGTGAAAATGGCGACCAACAAGAAGCCACCGTCAAATGGAGCCTGGGAAGGATGCAAGAAGTCAACGCTGTGTCTCACGTCGCCAACTCATCAGTCAAATGCGCCTTGGCGCGCAAATCCCATGAAACCGAAAGCCAGAATATCAGAATAAAAATATATCCAACATTGAGAAATCGTTTTGCTGTTGTTTTGGCCCGTAATTCGGATTCGCTTTTGGCACTGACTGCATCAATCTCCATCGTCATCGCCATCGGAATCTCCTTCGTCGTCCCCATCTCCTGTTGACGTTTTCTCAATTTTTCAATTAATTGACGCTCCCGATGCACTTGACGAACGTCGCGACACATTACAAATATTCTAGATTCTCTGTACAACATGGCACTCAGGGCTAATAACTTCCGTATAGACATAATCATAATCCGATTATGAATCCCCTACGTCACTCCATCCCATGTGTAGGTGTGTGTGCGCCTCTCTCTCTCTCGCTTCCTTTCTCTCTTTCTCTCTGTGTATAGAAAAATGTTGTTGACTGTAAATTTATTAAGAAAACTTTTTAACAAATTGCAGTCGACACAAAAGAATACCCTACAATTCGTACAAATATATTTTCTAAATCGAACTGTCATCTACAAAATATATTCACTTTTTTATTGAATTGAGACTCGTGTATTCATTAGGTATTTTAAACTTTTTACAAACAAAAGAAGAATTGAGGTAAACTCTTTCATAAATTTATTTAACCCACATTGAGACATTTATCTACTACTATTAATTATCCCTATGGAAATAAGGAATCTTTAAGTTGAGGTCTTGAATATTTCGATAGTCGGAGGGACTCCAGTTAAACAAGGGGTATTATAATTATGCACGTCAGCTTTAAGTAGGCAGCTTATTTAATTGTTTTAAGCGTAGATTGATTAGTTTTTGTTTTTCTAACAACTTAATTGAATTATTGTTAATAAACAGTTTCCACTTGGAAAAGCTCAAAATTTTTATAGCAAAGAATTAAATATTGCAGTATTATGCTATAATAGCTGTTAAAGGTCTGCATTCAAACTTTAGCTTCTCTGAGTACTCGTGAGTTTAATTTAGTTCCCTGAGTGGAATAAATTCAAAGATCCGGTTCTCATCGATTGAATACTCATTTTTGACATTAATTTTAGTACTCATATGAACGACATCGAGATAACGCGAAACGAATGAAATGAATGAAGCACAGATTTTCAGAGTACTCAGAATACAACTTATTATACCCGTTACTTAAAAAATAAGTAATAGGGGATATTGTATTCGTTGCAATGTATTTAACAGGGAGAAGGATGCATCTCCGACCCAATAAAGTATATATATTCTTGATCAGCATCAACAGCCGAGTCGATAAAGTCCGTCCGTTAACTTTAACGTTAACGTTAACTATTATTATTACCCATCATCCTACTCAATCGTAACAAGATCGGATAAATCGAAAGGTTAAGTTTTTAAGCAATGTAAGTGCCTAAAAGCATGCAATACAAATATTTAAAATTTACTTAAATACGTAACGGGTGTCCTATAGTCGGGAGGTCGACTATAGTCTTTCCCACTTGTTTTTTTAATAATTTATATGTTACAGTTAATATTGTTGGTCACAAAATTGGATATCAGAAATTTTGGGGAAAAGAAACTAAAATTACGGCACTTATTTTTCTTCACTTTTTTTTCAGTTATTCATTCAATTCAGTCTGCTCTTTTTGAATGTGAAGTTTTCGGTTTCAATTCATTTATTCAATTCATTGGAAGACGCAGGCGAACTCATTCAATTCAGTTGGGCATGAATGTCTCATTTGACGTTTTGAATGCAGCCATGCAGACCTCTAGTAGCTATCTAATGTATTTTTAAAACAACTTAAATTGTTATAACAATTAAGAATCGAACTCCATTTAACTATCTTTAATTTCTAGTCATTGTAATTAAACTGTTCTTACAAAGGGAGGGGCGGACTGAATTGTAAGCATACAAACTACTTACACTTTACCTTTTAGAAATAAATATTTTAAAAGTATATAAATTGCAACTAACAGCAACGAACCATATCTCAATCTCATCAATAAGTAAAATATAAACACAATTCTTAACAGGAACAGTATTCCTGTTAAGAACAACATTTCCAGAGGTCAAAAGAAACCAAATGCTTTTTTTGAAAACCCTTTTAATTTATTACTGATACATTGATAATAAGTATGCTGAATATAACGTTTATTGTTAATAATATAAAATTAATTGTTTTACAATTGTCAAAAGATCTTACACAAATGCCAAAAAAATAAAATAATAATTACAAACAGCAGCCACCGCACAGGGTTTTGTTAATGTTCTTATGAGTTGAAAAAGGTTTTCATAGTTGTTTTTTTTTATATTAATTCTGGTGACCGTATGGGACCCATTGGCCTGTGCGGCATGGAATGATGTTGGGTTGTCCTAGGCCAGCACTGGCAAAGGGATTCGAAGTGGCCAAAAGGCGACTTGTCATGAGTGCCAAATGCTGGCCAGGACCGGCTGCTGTTCGATTGATTGATGTTAATTGCATTTGTGCAGAGTGTGGGGGCAAAAATGAAAGTTAAGAATAGTTGGGAGGGGGTTTGGGATTTACAACGTGACGATAACGATAACGATAACTTTGCAAGGGCATTAAACTAAGGATGAAATTTTGAACTTAAGGTGGAAGCAGGCAGCGGGCAATTTCTATTTCTTGCGTCCCTGGTAGAACTCGCAAATAAGCTGACGCAGATACTTTGATTCGTTGCGACGCTCGGCGAGATCGCGACGCAGTTCGTCGTTGGCCTGAATGAGTTGTTGTTCCTCGCCAAGCACATGCTCCATTTCGATTTTCTTCTTCTGGCGATAGCGAGTGGCCGCATTTTTGTTCTGTTCCTTTTTTCTAATCTTGCGATCCTCCACGCCACGTCCATAAGTACGAGTCCGTTTTTTCGGGGATCCAGCTGCTGTTGACTGCTCCTCCTCCTCGATGGTATGCGCTGGTGAGCTGCCGCTTGTCCCTGGCAGCCATTCCTCATCCACATCCGCAACACTGCTACCGGTGACACTACTGTCGCCGTTACTGCTGCTGCTGCTGCTGTCCAACGATGACGACGCTTGAGATTCGCAGTCATCATTGTACTGCTGCCAGTTGGTCGGCAGCTGCAGCTCCTGGGCGCGCATATTGACAATGTCATCGACCAGCTGAGTTTCACGATCGATTTCGCTGACTGGCATCCAGTTGTTGGTGAAACTGTAGGCTGGAGTAGCTGCTGCCGGAGATGTAGCTTCCGTGGCAAAGGGTTGCTGCAATAGAGATTGGATTATTATCATATATATTCAAGCGATTTTCAATTGATTTACTTACCGCCTTCTGCTCCTCCTTGACAAGCTCATGCTGTTGTTGTTGTTGTTGGTAGGCATCAAATTGGGGCGGCGACTGCGGCGGCGTCAGTTGTTGCAATGTGAACGAAGAGTCGCAATGTTGGAAGTCCGCGACTGCAGCAGCAACTTGTGCTTTAGTTATGGGTAGAATGGCCTGAGACACCACATCAAGGTGCTGTGGAAAGCCTGCTGTCTCATACTCGATGTAGTGCGGCGCCTTTTGGTCTAGAAGGCACTCTGTAAATAGAAATGGAATACCTTTTTTTATTATTTAATGTATAATTGAAGTTTAGCGAAATCTGTTATTGATTTCGTTTATTAATCAATTTTAAATATAATCTTGACGCGACCTGTTCCCCATTTAGAACCAAAGTTAACCTATTCCTCTGTTATCTCTCTGATCAGAGAGAGCTGTGAGAACAATCAAAAAATATTCTCCTATGATTTCAATTCGATTCAATAATATTTCATCCTTTCCTTATATTTAAATATATTTATGTTAAATTAGTTAATACATAAGGAAATTCATTGTTATTCTATTAAATTTTTAAGATAAATCTAAAAACGGATTTTGGTATTCAAATGTTGATGTTTTCAATCTCAATTAATAAAATAAATTATCGCCGCAAGAAATAGCGCTTAGCTAATTAATTAACTATTTAACTATTATTTTTTATTTAATTTTAATTTTATAGCTTATAATATGAGAAAGGAATGTAATTGTAAGGCATTTGCCTATTATTATTCATTTTTTACATAATTTAATAGAAATTTCCACTTGTTTTCTATATGTACTTAGACTACATCTGTTGCATGGCTGTACCAACAACAACACCAACAACAACAACGTTGACGACAACAACTACGTCGTAATATTAGAACTGTTGTTTGTTCTATATTCTCAACTCAAACTGATTTCCATTGAAGTGAAGGACGCCTGGACCAGAGACCAACCAACAAGAGCATATAGTAAATATTTGCATATTGATTGTGGCACATTTTCAGCATTGATTGTTTTGTTTCAATTCAATTTATTGATTCTAAACTTCCAGAGAAACGACAAATACTGAAATGAATGCCTGTCAAGTCGTCGATTTGATTATTTGGTTGCCTCTCGTCAATTGAGAGGTGGCAAAAATAAGCGAGCATAAATCGCGCATGGTCGTCAAAAGGTTATCAGTTGCTCAGTTCAGTTACCAAGTGCAATTCATAGACCGAGGCAACAGGCTGGAGAGCAGAAATGACCTTTGCCTGAGCACCTGCTTGGTGCACCAGTTGGCACATTAAAACACCTTGGGCCGGGACGCATTCCCCCACTTAGCACTTCGGACTGGGTCGGTCTCTCCATTACCATAACACGTTCCATTATACTTTACGCCACAATCTCGGGGCGCGAAAAATGCGGAGCAATTGCAACGACATTCAATTGATTTACATAAAAATCTAGTTTCAATTTATAACACAGTTCAGTTGCAAACGTTTCAATTGGGCGCGCCCACAATAAAATGTTGAAAGTATAATGTAAAAGGGAGATTTAAGGCGGGACAAATGGAAAGTTTCAAGATAATATACTTTGTTGACAATTGAGTATTTATAGAGATCAGTTCAGGGCACAATCAATATCAGACTCGTTGCCTGTTCAATGTGGGCGAATAATATCTTGTTTATATCTCTGGTAAAGTGACGCTTTAAATAGTTGTTCTTTAAAGGATTTGTTACTAAGCAATGACAAAGTTGAATGACCTCAACACAATTCTGCTTAAATATGCAGGTATTCAAAATTAACAATAGTTGTCATTTGTCTCGCATCTTTAGAACCTTCGTTTACGTCGAGTATAAATTATAATTCAATAATCAGTATCGATATACATTGTAATACTTGGTATTGTAAAGCGTCGTTTCTCATTTACATTTTAAAGTTAACAGGCAGATTATTGTACTGTTAATAATATAAATTTAATAAAATGCAAATGATCTTTCTATCATATACATCATGAAGAAAATCTACAGTCAAGATACATTTCATAAAATAATAAGCACCACATTAGTGTGACTGTAAATATAAATAATTGACTACTTGAATAAATTATGTTTTTATTTTTTGAGTGTACAAATACTCAAATACTTTGCCCACTTCAGATCCATCTAATAAAATATTCAAAATAATCAATTAAAGCTTTACTAAAAATAAAATCTTAACTATCAAATTAAAGAATTAAGTGGTTTTTTCTACCATTCAAGCGACCTTTCCTTTAGAGTTGAATAATAAATTAAGCCATTCTGCAATCAGTTATAATTATACTAAGTATTTACGCACTGTCTCTAGACAGTTCACATTTTGTCCTACATTTTCTCCACAAACTACGCCATTCGCAGCTGCAGTTGAAAGTCGGCCCAGCCTGGACGATAGACAAACAATTCAGAGATTAATGCAAACAAAGCTGCCATTGCGAATAACAAATAGAACGGCTGGGAGAAGCGAAGCAATACCATTTCAGTCTACACTATCGTTGAGTATGTATACATATTTTTTAAAAAGTAATATATTAATATTTAATGGGGGCATGATTAAAACCAACCTTGGCGTTTCGACACTTCTAAGTATGATTTGAAATTGTCGTACACAACTCAGCAGTTTGCCTAGAAAAATCGCAAAAGCAACAATTGATATGCAATAGAAATATTTTAAACAATATTTTTTTGTTAATTTCCCGATAATCCCCACAATGTAAACGGTTTTTTCCATTACAAGTTGTTGTACACAAAGTAAGCAAATTAAAATGTATTCTATTAAATAAACTGTCTGTTAGACAATCTGTACATTTTTAGTAGGTCAAGGTCATAGAAAGTCTATTAAAAATTCGTCGGGGCTTATCGCAGACTAAAAATGAGCACCAAGATTTACACTTATCACTAGAAGTAAACAAATGACAGTTAAATATATAAATATATTCCTCGCATTGTTTGCCGAAATTCGCAAATATTTGGAAAGGGCGCGTTCAATCCCCCAGTCAAGTCATAATATGCAAATGAATTTTATAAATACTAAACAGAAAGCGAGCCAATCGCCGCAAATGGAAAACAATAAAAAAGAGAAGTACAAGGCATGATAAACCCGCCCGACCGGAAAGTCATCTTCAATAATCGACCAGACTTTGTACAGCCTCAACGAAACTCAAACTAAACAACAGACAAGAGAAGTTCAGTGAAAGAAAGATACACATGATTGAGAGATACAAGTGTTTCTCAAGAGAGATATTTGTATTAAATATTCGGGTGATTCCTCAGCTTATGTTTTAACAATTAACTATTAGCATGTGGTTTATGCTTATCTTCCTTACTCTCTCTTTAAAGATCATTATATTTTTCCCACATGAATAGAATTTATGATTGCATCTTCCCATTTAACACAGATACGACAGTTTTATTTAGTTTAAAGTTATTATTATGTATTTAGATTAGAGAATTGTGTGTCTTTTATACGTATGTATATAATTGATTCCTCAGTTTATGTTATCGCATTAATTAAAACTGTTCCTCTGTGTATTAAATAATTTCAATAAAATGTGTAAGAAGTACAGTCGAACTTCCCTAACTCAAATCACCATTATCCACAGAAAAAGTGCGAATTATGATGACTGATACACTATTGCCACTCGATTTAGTTCGAGTTATAGAATTTCGAGCTATGTAAGTTCGACTTACACTAAAGGAAATCAACTTTTCTCTTATTTTGAATTAAGTTCCTTCTAAATGTTGTAAGTTGTTACCCTCTCCTGAGGACAGTAAGTATGATAATAATATAATAGATATCAGAAGAACATTTGATGTATTTCCGATCTCTTATTCAAATCGAACGTAATGGAATATGCAGTTTATAAAATGTACCATAATATGTACAATATAATATGCTTGAGACAATTCCTTAAATTTTCATTCAAAAAGAGTTACATGTCAGTAACATGTCTTGGAATTACATCAGTTACTTATACAGATTTTTATAAAAATAATACAGATTACATATGGGCATTTCCAAACTCGCGCACGGGACATTCGTACACATTCAAAGTAAAAAAACGGTTTAAAGGAAACGGTTTTTTTTTCTGATGAAGGGCTTAACATATAGCATTTGATTAGCTCTTTCATTGGTGCAAAGAGTGATTTTGGGTAATTTTTCCTTTTAAAAATAATAGCAAAATTCAAGTGATTCGCACGGGACACAAAACGGAAGTGACTTGTGAGGTCAACCAATTCAAACGCCAATTTCAGCGAATCCAGAGGCAATATTTTAATGCAACTTATTTTTAACTCTTGTGCATTGATGCCTCTTAAAAATGGTTATGATTTTTTTCAAAGATGACTTGCACTTTTTTTTAAATTCAATTTGACGTAAATTCGCACGGGACATCGCGCACGGGACATTTTTTACCATCACTTTTTAATGTTCTTTCTGTCTCTCTATTTAAAAATTATATGTCCAAAACAGCCCGAAAAACTTATTTAAATTAAATTTTCAATATATTTCTTTGAATTAAAATGGTTCATGTTACAATTTTACTGTCCTACTAAGTGTAATCGTAAAAATACAAACGGTCCATTTTGGAAGTCAATTTTTAAGAAAATTGACATAAATATGAAAAAGTGAATTTATTCCAATGTAGAATCTATATGTTCATCCTATTGAATTTTTTCCAGTGTATATTGCTTAAATAAATAACTTAAATACATTTCTGGAAGAAAATTTCAAAAGATGTGAATTTTTGATCAATTTTACGTTTTTGGCCGCGGTGGACCTTTCTGTGGAAATGCCCATATGTACATATGTTGGCAAGTATACTAACCATAGGCTTGTTGCATAAATATATAACTGCTCATAATTGCGGCAGCAGCGACTCAGATTCAGAAATATGATATCAAATTTCAATGAAAAATGTGGTAAAAACAAGTGGCAGCAATGTGAAAGGGATGGAAAAATTAGCCCTATAAATTAGGTGTAAATAAACGCTGAAAGCGTGGAAATAAAACTAAACATAAATCGTGAACAACGTAATTAAAACTTTAAAGCTAATTGCTAATATTGCTAAATTAACGAGATGCGCGTTATTAAGATATGTATATTTAAGAATTATTTGCAACAGAAAGAAAAAAGAATGCAACAGGCTGCAATCCGTTAAATAAAAAAATCACAGCGAATTTTGAACGGGTATCAAAAATTGGCTTGACAAAAAGCGTGGGCCAAGTTAATAATAATAACAATAAGCGCAAGGCACAGACAAAGACTTGTTAAATATTGTTCTAGTTGAATGTGCGTTAGTGCTGTTTTTTTTTCTTTTTTTGTGGGGAGATTCTGAAAGTTGAATGTATGTTTATGTTTCTGGTCAACTGCTGCCGCAAATACTTCGAGGGCGTGGCTAGCACAGGCAGCTGCAATGGGGCGGCGATTTGAGCCGTTTAACGTCGTTTCACCAACTTTTGCGAATTGATCACAATTTCACGGTTCCACATGTAACGGTATCCACAGTGTGGTATCATGCTCACAAAGTCCTGCGCGCTGACAATCGAATTCTGGCCGAAATCTTGAAACCGTCGCTCCAGCTTAGATACAGATTAAGTACAGAGACAGGAGAATAGATAAAGATGGAGATGGCGTATTGGTGTTCCGTTGATCAGCTACATATAGTTAGATCTGGATGAACGCCTCAAACGCACGCGTTTCGTTTTGTTTGGCGCCGTTGCGAATTGCGATTGGCAGACTTGAACACAGTTTGGCAATCAGTGCACAGTTTACAGTTCGGCAAGCACTTGCCTTGCCTTGATTTTGCACTCTATCTCTCACTTGCTCTATTAAATACCAATTTAATTCAATTCGATTCAATTATTTTCAACGTTATTTTCCGTTTAGTGCGTTTTTCGCTTTTGCGCGTTTCAAAACGCCAAGACGTGGGTCTTGTTATGCTTGTTGTTATTGTTTTTTTCTTCTCTTTTATTTGTTATTTGTTTTTTCGCTTGAAGGCAGTTTCTTTGTTTTCCAGTTTCTGCTGTTGTTGTTATTGTTATCGTTTTTGTCGTTGTTGCTGTTAACTGAAAGCAAATCCGAGCTTTTGGCCGAGCGCACGCGTCAGAGTAACAATTAGTACTGAGCATTGTTCGCAGAGCGCGCTTGGTTTTTGCTCTGGTCACGTCAACGAAATACACACAAAAAGAGAGCATGACAGCGGAGAGAACGTGAAACCTCTCTCATGTGTGTGTGTGTGTGTCTGAGTGGGAGACTACAAGCCCTGCAATAAGATCATTCTCCGACGCCGTTGTCTCTCCAATACGAAGCAGTATCAGCAATCGATCGCAAACCCGAGCCGAACACGAACACGAACCCGAATCCGACTCCGAAGCTTGCAAGCCAACGGACTTGGCACAGTGGACATCCGACAGTTCATATTGTTAACAATTTGATAAGCTACTGTTTGTGCAAATATACATAAAGATATACAACGGTGAAAATATCCATTTTCACAGTATTCAAAATGTGTTTTTCAAGTGATTAACATACTGCGATCATTTTTGAACTAGTTAAATTTATATACAAAATAAACAAGTACAAACTACTTGAGTCTGACATAAACATAAATTTGTCCCACTGTAAAACGATCGTAAAATGTTGCTTTAATGTACATTATTGAATCTTACTCAACTGAACATTATCAATATAATTTTAATAAGTATATTGTGAAAAGTAACTTAACAGGTCTTTGAACATTAACGTCTAACCCCTAAAAAGTTGATAGGCGTTCAAATAATAATATATTATAAATGTTAACGGTCGGTCGATGTGAGACCCAAGTTGAAAAAAAAAACACGATAACGTTCGTTGAACTCGATTTGCCTCGAATGCATTTAAAAAAATATAGAATTAGTCTTTTGCTAATAGCAAATAACACAAAAGCATTTATATCACATAGACTATATTAATAACAATAAAAACAAAATTAAATTATAATCATATAAGCAGCACTTTATAATATAAGTTCAATGACAGCGCCCTATATAAAGCTCGTATCTCTCACTCTCTTCGGAGATGAAAGCTGCACATAAATGCGACTTGTACACTTGTTGTGAAGAGTCTGTAATGAAGGCAGACCAAGCCCCAAAAAGAAGTCAGACAGGGTGCAGTTGTTAATGCCAAAATGGGGGGCACGTCCCAAAAGAAAAAGTCTGTTTTAATTTTAAAACAAAGAAATTGCAAGCTGCAAATTTCCTGTCGATTTTAATTGCAGCCCAAAAATATTTAATTAGTACCCGAAAACACACATCAAAATTTTCATATGCAGATCAGACTGAGAGCGTCAAAGAAATCTCAATTGGTTCATTGATCTGACCAAATGATAAGTCCTTGAATATTTTCCGTCTCCCTCGTTGTTTAATTCTATTAGCCGCATAGCGAAGGTTTCTCCGCAGGGTAAATGCCAGATTCTATTTTAGTTATTCAAGCAACGATTTGACCTTCAACTAAACTGCTTGAAACCTAAACAATTCTTAAGAAACTTGTTGTGTGAGAAATCAAAATCTCAAGAGAACTCTAGATCTTTGGAAATATTAGAAATATTTGTAATTTAATGATTTCACTCAGACATT